>VSMD01008263.1:0-23818 GCA_008750895.1 Mirza zaza | reverse complement strand
GGCTCATTGTTTTTAGAGCACCAACTTCATAAACACTGTGCACTGTGGTTCCAGGGACTGGCTGCAGAGTATAGAAAATAAGCCAAAGAACCTGTGGTCCTGGGTTAACATTCTCTAAGGTTACCAGTGTGGGAGGGGAGGGGCTTTTTATGGCCCTTGAAATAGAAAGTGATGTTATTATTGCATATGATTCTTGCTTTTATAACAATCTCACTTGGGACATCAAACAGAACATTAAGGGAGGCCATTCAGTACTGTATCAGTCAGGATCCAGTCAGGAGAGAGAAGTTACACAGCAATTTGAACAAGGAAAATTGAATATAAAGAATTACTAATTATAAAAAGGATAGGAGATATTGGTTAGCAGTAAGTAAAGAGAGCTCTAAAACAGTAGGAATAGCAGATATAATAACAATATGTAGCAATATAATACTATCATATATACTAGTCACTACTCCCCTATAGCTGAGATGGGGAAACAAAGGAAAAGTCCCAGGGCTGACATCTAGGTATCGTTGGAGAGGACATGGCCACGGCTTGATAAATAGCAGGAAAGTTGCTAGTGACCTTGCTGGAAATCCACCCTCTAGGATGCCCGGCAAAACTGTTCGTGGGAAGGCGTCTCCCTGGAGGAACTCCCCTGCAAACTCCCCAGGGTGGGTGCCTGAAGATGTTGCAAGGATCAGGAACTCGAGCATCTAGGAGCACTTCGGGAGCCTGGTGCTATAGAAGCCACCCGTGCTGCAGCTGCGAGATGCTGGGGAAAGTGCCATGCACAGGAGCATGCGGAGCAAGGACACCAGAACTGAGATGCAAGCCCTTTTCCTCCTGCACTGGCTGTCCAGGTCCCTCTCCTAACAAAGCTGAACATCATGCATATTGGAAAAGGGAAAATATTTAAGGGACCTGGATCCATTTTCAAAGAGCAAGCAAAAAGGTTGAATGTGGGGTTGAGAGGCAATAAATCAATAACTGGCACAAGCACACATTTAGAAACATAATATTTTAAGCTGATAATTTGAATAATTTGAACACGTTAAGGATCTTTGTATAGTGAGATGATTCTTATACTGTGAATTGTTTTTGTTCCCTGTTGTACCTACTCACAGCAGCAGTTCACATGGTAGCTGTGTGGCAGGACACATCGCCTAACTTAAAAAAGTCTAAATTAGTCCTTTTACATCATTATATCATATTCTTGATGTTATAACACAGATAATGAAGAAAATAGAGTATTATCCATGGTTCCTTATTTTTTTTTGGAACGGTCTAACTCCGTTGCCCTGGCTAGAGTGTAGTGACATCCTCATAGCTCACAGCAACCTCAAACTCCTGGGCTGAAGAGATCCTCCTGCCTCAGCCTCCCGAGCAGCTGGGACTACAGATATGCACTACCACATCCAGCTAATTTTTTCTATTTTTAGTAGAGACATGGTCTTGCTCTTGCTCAGGCTGGTCTCAGACTCCTAAGCTCAAGCCATCCTCCTGCCTCAGCCTCCCAGAGTGCTAGGATTATAGGCCACCATGCCCACCATATGAGCCACCATGCCCAGCCTATGGTTCCTTTCTAGATTCTCATATATTGCACAGTTAAATATGCTTAAATGATGTAGGCTCAAGCCAGTTTATTTTTCCTGTTCATAAAATTGCTGTTAAGCCAATGCTTTTCATTTATTTTTTCTGGCTAGGACTGCCATAACAAAGTACTACAGACTAGGTGTCTTAAACAACAGAATTTATTTTCTCAAAGTTCTGGAGGTTAGATGTTCAAGATTAAGGTGTTGGCTGAGGCTTCTCCCCTTGGTTTGTACATGGCTGTCATCTCCCTGTGTCTTCATATGGCCTTCTCTCTGTGTGTATCTATGTCGCAGTTTCCTCTTCTTATAAGGACACCAATGGTATTGGATTAGGGCCCATCCTAAATACCTCATTTTAACTTATGTACCTCTTTTAAAACCCTATTTCCAAATCTGGTCACATTCTGAGGACTTGAACATATGAATTTTTGGTGGGGGGGGGGGTGTAAATGGGAGCTATAATTTAGCTCATACAGATGGTTAATTGTTGAAATGCCTAGGTTCAAATTTCAGATCAGCCAGTTTGATGTAGCTGTGTACCTAGCTTGAAACTCATTTTCCTCATCTACTTTATAAGGTTGTTGTGAGAATTAAATAAGCTAATACAGGAAAAGTCCAGAGCTAATAAGTTAAATAAACTAATATAGCAGATCCAGGTTAGTTTCTGGGATGTACTAAGAATAATAGTACATTAATAATGATATTATCATCATCATTTATGGATTTACTTATAAACACATAATTGCTACTTCCCAGGTGACATGACACCTTTCCTTATAATATGGTAGATAAGGCAGATAAACCAGTAATTGCCAAGTAAAATGTGTGCTCCCGCCAGGCCCTTCGTGCTGGCTGTTCCTCACGCCTGGGACCCTGCAGTGCCGGCCTCTGCCAGACGGCAAACTCACAGCCTCTCTCGGCAACTCTGTGTAAAGTAAATCTTCGCTTTTGTTCTTTCTTGTCTGTTGTTTTCTCTTCTTTTTTAAATGGTCCTGAGTGCTTTCTGAAATTCTCTTTTATTTTCTAACCTGTTCTCTGCCTCCTCCACCATAATGCCGTGAACTATCTCAGCATTGTCACGTCTCAAGTTCCTAGCACACCAAACCCGGCACACAGAAGGCGTTAGATAATAAATGTTGTTTAAATGAATACAACACGGAACACTGTGCAGCATGCTATGATGAGGCAAGTACAGGGCGCACAAAAACACACAGCTGTGTGCTCAGGAACGTAACTAGATCTGAAAAAGGAGAAAGGATATATCAAATATATTTTGGACTAATTCTATTTTTGTAATTCAATGATACAATATTAATTGTTTTTATCACCCCAAAACCCTTTGTTCCCTTTTGGGGCACTAGCATCCCTGTTATTACAACAATAAGTTGATATCTTCAAACATTAACTTTTAATCCATGAAGGAGCTGGAACTTATTCAAATCATTGTAATCCATTGAAAATGATATAAAAATGTGAGCACTTAATGAGCTGTCTTCTTTCTTGCCCAAACCACTTCAATGAATCTGATCTGATCCCAGGGTAACCACAGACTTCAAAAGAGGTTAGGGTCAGCTCTGCAGGACCCAGAGAAAGGAGAGGAAAAGTCCCAGTAAACACAAAGGCCATCAAGTCTGAATACACATTTCTTTGACTGAGTTCACAAAGCATGAGTATTGCGACAATGATTAGTTTTGGCTTGGGATTGTTTTATCAGTCCTATCCAGTTAGACGGTCCATTTAAATGGCCGTATTTTATTTAGCTAGCACAAAACAGTCACAACCATGTTAACTATATTGTATGCATACATCTTTTTTCCATGAAAAATATATTGTATGCATACATCTTTTTTCCATGAAAGTTTGGACGTAATTCTTGTTCAGAAGTCTAGCTAAATTATCAGATGCTTTGGTCTAGGAAGCATTGTGTTTATGTAACCTTGTCTGCCTTGAGCATCTTGTCTATTGTAGTTTTATTATTATTATGTTAATCACACTAATGGGAATTTAAGCCTGTCCAAATTTGATACAACATCTTTGCAGTACTTTTCAAATAGAAACTGAGCTCATCGGAGTCTGTTATATACAGTCAATGAAGACTCTGCATTGTAAAACATAAACTTTGCATTGAAGAAGACAAGCTTTCTCTGTGGTCAGTAGCCAGCCCTGGTCAACAGCGTCAATAGTCTAGCCTGGAGCCGTGTGGGGCATGGGTCAGCGTGGGGCCCACGAGGCGTCAGCGGGCAACCAGCAAACAGAATGATTTCATCCCTTAACAATATCTGAATGAAGCTTTCACCATTTCACACGTGAAGCAATGAAATGAACACTAAACCACAGTGTGGACTAAGACAAAAGTTGACTCAACTACTTTTAGTTCATTTCATATTATGAATTTAATTCTTCTCAACTCCTTAGTTTAGCTGCTCTTTAAAAGATGTTTGTAAAGAACAACTTTACAGTTATATTAAGGGAATAGTCACTGAGTAAGTTGTAGTCATTGCTGCAATCATGATCCTAGTGCCCAGAAAGATAGGTTCAATTTATGAGTCTCTGAATAATCAGCCTGGCAAAAAGTATAGTCTTGCTGCTGGTAACTCAAAAACAGTAGAGATTATTAATGTGGATAGAGCGCAGTAACGCTAAAATGAGACCATTTGCTTTGCCTGGCTTGTGGAATAACAGGGGGGTGCCATATATAACAAGCGTTTGCATTATTATACAATGCGTGTGCTCCTGAAAAACTTCATGTTCTAAAAAATTATGCACTGAAAATAATAGAGCCCACTGGCAAAATAGAGTTGGGTCAGATTATTTAAACTTATGAAACTTTGCAACAAGAGTACTGAAAACAGAATAATAATCCTAACAAAAATACTAATAGTTAAAAAGGCATTCTAAATTCCTGAAAAATAAATACCTTAGTAAATATATGGTTTCCTTTTTTTTATTTCTTTTGTATAAAAAGGTGAAGGATGCTTGATGGAAGCAGGTATAAAGCCTGCTAAGTTATAGAGATAAGGACAAAATGCACAAAAATTGGGGCAGAACCAGGCCATATGCACATTCATGAAATTCATGACTAAACTGAGCCAAGAGGAAGAGCATGTAGAGAACTGGCATCATGTAGAGAACTTTGTTCTTTAGTAGTTTGCTGCATCCAGTTCCTGTTACTTGGTGACAAAAAACATTAATGTGCTAGGAGAAATCATGTAAGAACTAACAGGACCTCCATTTGTATTAGCATCACATTCTTTTTTATATTGCCTATTCACTGATTCCCATTAGAGAAACACATGTGGTACTGGAACAAATTATATTTCACTTCCATGTACTTATTTATACAATCATTTATTTTATTTGAATTATTGTGATTTGTATAAATTTTACTAAATTTATCTAAAAAGTCCACATTCTTTTTATTTGCTATTGAGATCATTATAACTCCAGTTTCCCTTTTTTTTCCCTTGACTATGATTTTCTTCTCAACTTATCTAGTTTATTCCAAGGTGAAGTTTTCAGGTAAATTTTTTCTTCTTCTTTTCTCTTTGTATTATTCTTTCGTCTTTTTGTCTTGTTCTATGTTAATCATCCTTGCTCTTCTTTCCCCCCTCTGAGACAGAGTCTCTCTCTGTCACCCAGGCTGGAGTGCAGTGGCACAATCATACCTCAATGTAACCTCGATGTCCTGAGCCCACGTGATCTTCCTGCCTCTGCCTCTGGAGTGCCTGGGACTATAGGTGTGTGCCACCATGTCCAGCTAATTTATTAACAATTTTTTTTTTTTTTTTTTTAGAGACAGGCTCTTGCTATGTTGTCCAGGCTGGTCTTGAACTCCTGGCCTTAAGCTATCCTCCCACGTCAGCCTCCCAAAGTGCTAGGATTATAGACATGAGCCACCACACCCAGCTCATCCTTGTTCTTAATACATCTGTGTTTTGACAGTAAAATGTCTCATATATATTTTAAGTAAGTGGTGTAAAAACAAGCAATAACATATATTTTAAAAACTTGATACTTGCAAATACTCCTCGTGCAACATATTACCATTTTCAACTAGCTTGTTTTCTATTCTGAGCACACAAAGATAATACTCTCGGTCATGTATATTTGTTGTCAGGGCTACCATAACAAATTACCATGAACCAGGCAACTTACAACAATAGAAATTTATTCTCTCTCAGTTTTGAAGGCCAGAAGTCTGAAATCAAGCTGTTGGCAAAGTTAATTCCTACTGGAGGTTTGAGGGAGAATCCGCCCCATTTCTCTCTGCATGGTCCTGGTGTCTGCTGGCAGTCGTTGGCATCCCTCGGCCCGTGTGCATGTCACTCCAGTCTCCGCTTTAGTCTCCGCTCGACTTCTCCTTTGGGCGTGTGCCTTCTCTACTTCTCTTCTTTCAGAAAGACATCCATCATTTGATGTAGGTCTCACCCTAATCCAGGCAGATCTCATCTCAAGATCCTTAGTTTAACTACATCTGCGAAGATCCTTTTTCCAAATAATTCCACATTCACAGGCTCCAGAAGACATAAGTTTTAGAATTTTTATATTTTTTTAAATTGTGGTCAGTGTACAATATAGCATTGTTTTCCGCAGGCACAATGTGCAGCAGATCTCTAGAACGCATTCATCTTGTACAACCGAAACTTTATGCCCATTGAAAAGCTACTCCCCATCTCCCCCTCCCCTCCAGGAATAACTTCTTGAGGACACCATTCAACCCACTGAAGTAAGGTTTAAGCAATTTTTGTTGTTAGCCATGGAATGATGATAATGGATTTTATTTAATTGTTGATACTTTTTTTAAATGGGTGGCTTGGTTAGGACTGTGGTCAGTGGCTGGGTGAATTTTGCTCTGTTTGATGTTAACTTATTCTTATGGAATCTATGACCTTGGTTGTATTAACTGAATGTCCTAGGAGAAAAGTACTCAGATTAGACAGGTGAGTTCTGTAGGAAAAAAATTACTCAAAGGACCCAAGAGTGTTAATTTTGGCTCTCCTTCACAGGCAATGTAACAAGTCAATGTCTTTGCACTTGCCAGAGTGTGGGACCTTTCATAAATTATACAAATTATCATAGTGGGAAGGTGAAATTTACTTGTAGGGAAAAATGCAAATGTAGAATAATTTTCTACACTCTAATTTCTATTTGTAGCAAGAGAGGATGATTGGCCCCCCTTACGCCCATCACACCAACACACACACACACACACACACTATACTTTGACTGAATACCCAAAGTGATTGCAAACAGCTTACCATGGGTGAATTTAGTAAACAACAATTAAAAGGAATGAATTTACTTCCTTTATTTCATCCTTTTAGTACATTCCAGACTCTGTTTTTAACCTTTCATTATTGCTCACTTAATTAAGAAAAACGACCTTACATTTCTTTTACTAATGCACATTCCTTAGTCAACGTATGGGGATCTTGGCATACAAAGCTATTGCTTGTCTTTTTTCAGCCAAGCAACATGAATCCCAATTATTTTATCCACTAAAAATAGGAAGTTTAAATCAGTGCCCTTAAGCATAGGGCTACATGAGGCTTTTAGATCATTAGATGAAACTAATGCATGACTGAAATAACTGAGTTTACAGATATAGCCAAGATTTTACTATCATTTCTGTTAGTTTCTGCTGTTTTTAAAAAATAATACTAGGTCATCCGGGGAGATATAGATAACCTTTAGTAGACCTGAGTCAATGTCAGGTATCTAGTTTTCTCTGGTGCTTCTTGTGTGGTCACCTATAAATTGCTATTCAAAGACCCACTGGGCAGGCTTCCAGGTCCAAAATGTATGCATTCTACAGTTTGACCCTTCAAGGTTCTATAAAAACTTAAATACATTTCTTTAGAGAAAACTCTCCTCTACAGCATGGTCCCTTGAAACCCTCCAATTTGCTCTGTGATTCCTGCTGAGATATGCATTACATCATGGTCTATTTTCAGCTTTTTACATTAATCAAAACCTATCCCATTTATTAAACAGCTTCCTGCAGCTCAGGCATTTGAAATGCAGAGTGCAAGCTAGCAGGTGCCAAACACCATGAAGGAAAGAGGTGGGTTAGATTGGAGTAATGTACAAATTGAATTTCAAGTGACTGAGCAACCTCTTTATCTCTTGGTGACACAACCAGGGGCTGTAGCAGTGTTTTTAAGGAAATGAAACCCAGAGCCATGGTTCAATCATGGGTGGTTACCACAGCCCTGCCCAGCAGTCTTTCCGGAACTGCTGATGAGTGTGACCTTTGCAAAAATGCACAAAGCCTTGATTTCTGCACGGTTAACCTTTACAAGCCGGAACCCCTCTGTGAAATCTACCCACACCAGAGGGAAGCTTCAGAATCAAAACACACACATACACATTTTATGAAAGAGTAACTACAAATACGCACATGCACACGCATATTCTCAGAGGATGAAGACATTGAACCCATTTTCAATTATTCTCTCAACTGTGTTTTTTCAAGCATTTACATTTGTCTTCCTCTAGAGCTGGAAAGTGCCAGTATTCAGTGCAGTGTCAGCTGTCCTTAAACTCATTTGCTACACCTCAGGATGGCCTGGATCAAAATTGGTGGTGGGAATGGAAATTACATAGGTTCAGGGTTTGCTAAGAGTCGCTGAGACCATTTGCTCACTGTTAAATAATGACCAAGTGCACATGTTGAGAAGAAGGGGTGGGGTTTAAATTGATAACCTTGATTTCCACCACTGACCAAACCAAGAAAACCATTTTGGTTCCACAGCATATCTCGACGGTGTTCCTTATTCCAAAAGTATTGAATATTCACAAGGGCAGGGAGCTCAGAGCTCTATGACGGTGACTATAGCAATATTCTTAACCATTTATAACAACACATTAAACTTTTTTCCTATGACTTCTTCCTGTTTTTAATAGCATTTTGTTTTTAAGCAGATATAATTTTTCTCATTATAAATATATTGATTTAGATAGTATTAATTGTTCAGGAAAAGTAAGTTACACCAGCTAATCTAGCCCTTTTTAAACATCTAGTTTTAGTAGTGTACTAATATTTTTTATATAGTGCTTTTCTCTTGACTAAGTTCTTTACATACCTTATCTCATGTGATTTACCTAGCAAGCCTATGAAGTAATTAGAACAAATTATTATTATTGACCAGAAAACTAAAGTCTAAAGAGGTTAAAGAGCATGTCAAAGGTCAACATAGCAAATCACTAGTAACCCTGCAATGTTAACCTCTCTTTTCTGTGATTTCTATGAACAATGTGGGATATGGCAATAGGGATATGGGGAAACCAGTGACTTCAAAAGACACTTTGATTTATCTATAGAGTCTCAGTCTGCAGCTTCCTGTTTACCATATTCACTTTAGAATCCTTGTCAAAGTACAGGAAACCCCTGATCTGCAAACACCCAGCTTAGAAATGATCCAGCCATCCACACACCTGCCTCCTAGGGGGCTTTTTACTCTCAGCTGATCAACTGTGGGGAAATGGGGGAGAGGAGGAGGGCAAACTTGGAGAGACTGTTTAGAAGTGAGTGTGGCGGGGAACAGGGGGAAAGTGGGAGGCAAGATACACTACAGAAGAAAAGACATTCATTCATTCACCACTATAGATTAGGCAGAAAAATTGCCACCAGAGAGTTAGTCGAATTCACAAATCCTTTTTTTTAGTCCTTGTGTTTAAGGCACTGCACTAAGTGCTAGGAATATAGACACAAGGTCTACCTGCCAGTAACTCTTAAGAGAAGACTGGGTGTGAAGAATGGTACGAGAAAAGCACAAGACAAGTTAGAACACTGAATTGAGAGGTTTATTTCTGGCGGAGGCAACCAGGTAAGGCTTTGTGGCCAGTGATTGGGCCATGATGGATGAGCTAAACTCAGTAAAAGTTCTAGTTTTCATAAGTCAGGTTAATGTATTATTACTCTCTTGGTTCCAATCTTAGGCCCAAAAGATTTCTGTGGGTTGTTCTAGGAATCAAATCACTTTTACAAAATAAGGTAAAATACATGAAGCAATGGACATAGTCTATAACAAATTCTACTACTATGTCCTAAGCCCTTCAGTAGAGCAAGTTTATGTTATCACTAATTTTTACAACTATTTACAAAATAGATATTATAATATTATATAACGGTTGAGGAAACCAAAGTTCAGAAAGATGAAATCATGCACCTTCACTAGTAAGTGGGAAATTGATGCAGTTACCGTGTAGCAAGCAAAGTGACAAACAAATGAATGATGTTCAAATTATAACATGCATAGATAAGCCAACCTTGCTGGTTATTTAGGCAGGTACAGTGTGTAGAATCTTCCACCAGAAAAATATTAATATTTTGAAAAGGTGAGCTACAGTCTACGTGTTTGACCCCTTTTTAAAAGTTTTGTATGTAACGGAAACCTTCTGAAATACATTTTCTTTTCTACAAGACAATATCACTTTTATTTTGGCTAAGTATTACTTCTCTTCTCCTCTCTATTCAATATGGGAGCAGCTGTCCCAAAGACAGGATTTACCTTAAGTTAAACATAAAAAGAAGCAAAAGCCTATATGTAAATGTGAAAGCTGATTTTGCCTGAATGAGAACTAACGGTTCTAGGGAAAAGTGAGTGATTATAACATTTTTATTTCGCCCTGTCAACTCTGGCCGGCATCTCCAGAGGCACCTAAGTCCTCAGTGTATTAATTGCTCAGGCTTTTGATTCCCAAAGGAGCGAGCTTCGCAGAGGCTGACCCATGGCTTTGGCTATGCTGCTTTAAATTTGGGTCTCTAAGAAATCAGTATGAGCAACTTTCTTTGAGCCTTCAAAGTAAAGCCAAATGCTTGGTCCACAGCGGGGAAAGTGACTTTAATTAATTCTGGAGGACCTTTCCATTGAAAAGCAAAACACTGCCAGAGGCTTTTTAGAAAGGTTAGGTTGTACTTTTCCCTATTATTGTTAAGAGGCAGATATTAGTGTTTCTCACACAAGTCTCTCCCTCCTGTGTTCTTGTGGATGAGCGTGCTTTTTCATAAAGGAAAAACAAAATAAAACAAACAAGCCAGCAGAAACCCCTGTTTGAGGCCAATTAACTTCTGGATTCTAACAAGAACTAAACCGGAGTACAAACTCTTCCATCACAGTAAAATATGGCTAAAGACCTCATCAATACTCATTTAGCAAATGCTTTGTACTAGGCCATCTTTTTCTAATACTTAGGAATTCCATTATTTCTTATTTCAGTGAACATGTTAGAAAAAAAAATTAAGTGAAATGGGATTAGGTTTGCCATTCGTCATTTACTCAGAGTAGAATTCCAGTCTGACATGCAGGCACTCAGACCGGGAGCTTAATGCTTTTAGTAATTATAAGGATCATGTAGAGTATGTTGATTGGTGGGGGAAAAATCTTTATTAACTGCTCAGAAATAGTTAATTCTTCATTAGTCAGAGCACTGCACTAGAGGCTGCTGCCTGTGAACCATGGATTAGAGTTTATGATAGTAATAACCTCCCTGAAAAAACATTTGTTACTACACTTAATGACCAGATTTTAGTGCATTAACCTTTCTTGGGAGGTCAACTAACAAAATGGATGTTAACTGCTTGTAACAACCAATTCCTCTGAAATTAATATTTAGATGCCTTTGGTGTCAAAAAACCTTCCTTCCATATCAGGGCATTAAAAACACTTCTAAATTATTAATAGCAAGCAGAATTCAATGCCTGAAAGATTTCCATTCCATTGCTCCTTATCCTCAGCCTCTTCCCATTTTCTCAAACAGAGTCCTCTTCTGCAGGAACAAGGAAGGCATTCAGGGAAATTAGGTCTCAAAAATGCATGTGGGTCAACAATGCACTGCAGTTTTGAAAAGGTCACTCTCGAAGTTCAACAGAAATAAACATAATAGGAGTGTGAAAGGCAGCCCTGCGAGCACACTGGGAAGCTGACAGGGACAGACTCCCCGCCAGGCCCTGGGCCGCACAGCCCTGGCCCCAGACATCACCACCTGTCAGGAACTCCTTAACGACATTTTTGTCTCCTTTCCGCAACTGGTCTCCTGGCCGGTCTCTCTGGCCCCTCCCCTCCCTTCAAATGGGAAACAAACCGCACTCATGTCAAAACAACTTCTGAACTGGTTCCTTCCTGAACAATCCCAGAACATAAAACATGTTCTGAAAGCCCGCTCCGTTCCCTGGAGAAACTTTATGATTTGGTTACTGCAGCTCAGTGTGCGCTGCTCCTTGGCCGAGGTAGCCTTGAGTCCTTGCCAAACAATGAAGCAATGCTATTATTAGCCTTCCCATTCAACGGTGACAAAACAGTCCGTGTTTCTATTTTCAGACTGTTCTCTTTGGGTGCAATAGATATGCAGACACCTCAGCCTCAGGGCTAGCACTGGACCAGCGGGTAACGCAGCCAGCTCTTGCCAAAACATACAGAGTGGCACGAAGGTGAAAATTCATGGTAGTATTTTTAGGCAGACATAAAACACAGATACGTAGCCAAAGCCCTGCCTCCCAAAACCTCTGCTGGTATAGCATACCTGGGATGTCAACCTGGAAGCTGCAGGGTTTAGTAATTTCCTCAGATTGCAACCAGGTAGTCATGTCTGTAACTCAGTTATTTAAATTAGACCACGCGCCCGCACCAAATGATAGACCGGTGTTGCACAGAGTTGCGGCTTGAACGATAAGGGTGACGATGTAAAATGTGTGTGAAAGGGCAGCTTCCTCATGGCATGATCAGTTACAAGCCCACCAGAGATGTTTCTAGAAGAACCAGTCAACTTCTGGGCATTCTTGATTGTTACTTTCTGATGAATACTTTTGTAATACTGGAAATCTCAGGTAGACAGAGGTCCTTTAAAACTTTTGGTTTGTTTTCATTTGTAAGTAAGATTTGCTGTCTGACCATTTAACAAGGGCAAATTTTGTATAATAATGATTTTAATTTAATGGTCAGATTCTTCATTGCTTTTTTTTTTTCTCTTTATCTTGTCCATTCCATGCTTTTAGACAAAAGATTCTTCATTGCTTTGGACTTGCTAATTGAAAGGTCACCATGCCATTACATATATGTTATTTCTCTTTCCTATTGTAGCTGCCTTTCTCCTTGTTTATATTGTCTTAGGCAAGAAACATTTGCAAACAAGAAACACGCAATTCCTTCTTTTAAACTGTTAACAGGCTTTGTAGATTTAATTGTCAAAATTTCAGATAATGGTATCTCTGTTAAGGTTTGGCATTTTATTTTTGCATTGGAAAATAAAAATAAGGCAATTAGGCTAAATTCATAAATTAAGGAGAAAAAGTGTGATGATGTCTTGGTTTCTCAAATCTTTTTTGCTAGAATTATTTTTAACAAAGATATTAGAAGAAAGAGCTCATCCCAATTATACAACTGAAATATGAACTGTTGACATTTCCCCTAACCCTTCCATTCCTATTTTCTACAGAAATATCAATTATAGGCTGCCTGGAGCCAGCTTTCAGACACAGTGTTTTCAGTGGTAGGAATGATTAAAATACGGTTATTGCCTTGGTCTGCTTTATCTCTAAAGTGATAAGATTTCTGAAAGCTATTTAACTGTCATGTGAATCATTAACTTCATTATGTTTACAGAGAATATGTTATCTCCCCTGCTTCTTGGGAACATGGGTCCTTCATCAGTGAGCTGGAATGGTTGCTGAGAGCCATGCAGGTTGCTGAGAGCGATGAAGGGAATGTACCTGTGCGATTTATTAGTGGCGGGTGGGGTTTTAAACCAGGATGTTGATTGCAGTGTTGTTCACTTAATGATCTTCTATGCACTGCGTCCTGAAAACCTTTTTATGGTTTCTGTTGGCTCCATATGGCATTCTGATGAGCTTACACTTCTCCTTAAGTGCTTCTATATCAGAAAACAAGAGCAAAGCTGAAACAAAGTGAGTCATCTGGTTTTGTCTTTGCTTTCACTGCATGAGATAATGTGGAGGTGTTAATTACAAGACTTCACTGAGTCTTGACTAATAACAGTGTGCAAACAAATGTATGTCAGGCTCAGCCACAGAAAAGCTTCTACTAATAAGGCAAAACTAGCAATTAGAGCTGACAATGAAGTAATACTTTCCGTTGAATATTCATTAATGAAGTTCTTGTTTGGGAGACGGGAGGCTTCTGATCGTCCAGATGGAAACCTAGAAGAGGAGCCCTGGTCATTCCTTTTAAGTGAATTAAACGCCATTTGGTGAGCCGGCATGCTGGATTAATCCCCTTTTGTGTGAATGCAGTGACCCTTTGCTCCAAAGGCAGAGCCTTGATGGCCACTAAGATTCCCCAATCTGTGACCTCGGCATAATGGGAACAAATTGAATTCCCAGAAAGAGAAAGATGATAGTGACCACAGCATCACTAACAGTGTGCTGGAAACACTATATGTTTTATTTACATTCTTCACTATAGCTCCTACGGTTTCAAGAAGAAAGAGTATTATTGGCTCACCTAACCTAAGCCACCTCGCTTAGTCTTCCGCTCCCCTCCCCCTCCCCTTCCCATTTTCTTTCTATTCCCTTCCCTTCTCTCTTCTCTATTTTTTCAGAAAGCGGTTTGACATGCATGGTATAATATGAAATATATTCGGTCTTTGTCCCTGTTCCTGCCATAGAGCTCCTAAAACCCCTGGAATTTACTGAGTGGTATGAATATGTTTTGTTCTTCATAATAAGCCCCTTTGATAACTTCTAAATTTATGCTAATGATTACTTAGGTGGGACCCCTAGATACCCTCGAGATAGGGCCAGTCACCAGAAAGACCCGGTGATTAGCAGACTAGCGATTTGCAACTTTCAGCCCAACCCACCAACCTCTGAGAAGAGGAGGAGGAGGCCGGAGATCAAGCTCTATCAAACTCAACAAGATTGGTGAGCTGCCATGGGAGCTCCACACCCTTCTCCCATATTTGTATCCTTTTTTTCCCCAGAATACTACAGGTGTACAGATGTTTTGGTTACATGAATTGCTTCTGCACAGTTTGAATCGAAGTCATAAGTGTGTCCATCACACCGTTAGGTGTGAACTTACTCATCTCCTCTTTCCTTCTCCCACCTGTTTAATTACTGTTGAATTTTACTACCACGTGTGCACATGAGTGTCAGCCTATTAGTTCCAATTTAGTCATGAGTACATGTGGTTTTCGTTTTTCCATTCTAATAATACATCACTTAAAAGGATGGTCCCCAGTTCCATCCAGGTTATTACAAAAGGTATTAAATCACTATTTTTTTTATGGCTGAATAATAGAACCCAAGGAAGGGATTGTGGCTGTAGCCAGTTGGTCAGAAGTACCAGTGGCCTGGATTTGCGACTGGTGTCTACAGCAGGGGGAAGTCTTGAAGGACTGAGCCCTTAACCTGTGGTATCCAGATCATGTCAGAATTGGATTGAATTGAATTATAGAGAGGACACCCAGGTGGTTTCTGCTGGAGAATTGCTCCGTGTGAAGAAAACCCCCACATCTGGTCGCAGAGGTGTTCTGTGTTAAGTGTGAAAGGAGAGTAGGGAAAAATGGTTTGTTTTTTTCACCTTTTACAATCTGCTGCTTTGAGCACGTGAGATCCCCTGCCTTCAGACTGAATAGAAGCCTCCCAGAAAGGGGAACATTGAGAATCTGAGACTCTTTCATACATGATGTTTATTTCTGAGACACTGTTACAATTTATAGAGCAATGTATGCCTTTTTAGCATGTCTTAGTAAAGATATGCAAATGAGGGCCTCTACTGATAAAACCATTTCATTTATGTGACCTTCAACAGTTATGCATGTATGTAGAGAAATACAGAGAGGATGTGGTTTTTGGATCGGGAGAATACAAAATCTTCCTTCAATAAATCCTCAAGATGTCAAATTTTAGAATGGATCAGGACTTGCATAAAATAAAACAATCTTCTGTTTGATTTTTTGACAACTAAAATCCTAATTCGGTCAAAGTGGTTCTGTGTCCAGATTAAGAAGCCACAGTCCAGCTTTGTGCAGTGACAGTATCGTAGCCAATGAGGTTTATCCGAGGAGCGATTATTGCTAATTGAAAACTTTTCCCAATACCCTGCCATGACGACTTGAAATATATTCGGCATTGGCAATTTTTGACAGTCTCTACGGAGACTGAACTAAAAAAGAAAAAATAATAATAAAAAAAAAAGAAGCCACAGTCCCAGACTTCTTTGCAGTTGGCCACATAACACATACCTGGCCAATGGTATATAAAAAGAAGTTACTTAAGGCTACTTAAAATAAGATAAGAGCAGCTAGAGGTACACAGTTTGCTCTTGTGCATTGTCCTTTAGTAGCTGGGACGAACTAACCATTTGGCAGAGGAACCATGAGAGAAAGGTGAAGAGAATCACAGAGACAGCAGTACGGTCCTTGGAGCTCTCTTCGTGGGACCCTCACCCCCCCACACTCCACACACACACACACACACACATACACACACACATTGTTTAAGCCACTCATTTTCAGGTCTCCATTTTATACAGCCAAATGTAGTAGAATATGCTATCAGAACTGATGGGGGACATTGGCATAGGGGTGCTTCAAGTAATAGAACATAAAACGTCTAATTTGCCTAATGGAACAGGTGGGATAGTGCAAGCAGATATGGTAGGCGAGTAAAGGTAGGTGATCTATATTAAATGGGACAAACATTTTTACAGACTCCAGGAAAGCAGTCCACTGACTTTCAGATACAGAATGTTGGCATTTGCTGGATCTTCCTGCTGCTTTTAGTAAAAGCCCCAAGAAAGAGATGAACTTATTCAAGAGACCCACAGTATATAAGCAGATATGGAAGAAAATATAGCACTGCTAAGAGTGGTGCTTTTGCCAAATACCTGCAATCTAAGTTGTTTGAGAATTCCAAAATTTGGAGCCTTTTATTAGCTGGGATACAAGTTTGACTGGTGGAACAGAAACCCAGAGTACCATGTATAGGAAAGTAGAAGCTTAGTTCTCTCTTTAGCAAGAGTCTAGGTGTAAGCAGGAGAAGCTTGTATATGGCTCCATGTCGCCTTTCTATCTTACCACGTCTCAGTCTCCAACTCTTGTCCTCTTCTCGGGGATCCAGGATGGCTCAAGCACAGGGAGCAGTGAGAGGGAGGCCGAAGAGAGGGCAGGCTTTCACCTTATCTGGGAGCTGTATACATTATTTCTGCATTTATCTCTTTAGATGGAATTTAGTTACATGACCATCCCTAACTATAAGGTCTTTAATTTGGGCTGCTATATTCGCAGCTAAAAATCATGGATTCTGTTACTGTGGAGGGTGGGAAAAACTGATACTGACTATTTTGAAAAGCCCACTGCTCCTCTAGCCTGCATGGAAACCATTGTAAATTTAGGACCATATCTTGTTTTCCCTTTCTGTTCTCCTTCTAAAAATCCAGACTTAACAAGCTCTATACACTGTTCTTGTTCCCTTTGGCTTCACACTGGAAAAAAAAAGATTGTAATGCAACTTTAATAAGATGATAATGCATTGTATTTGTATTTTATGTTTCCATTAGGGAAAAGGGGGATGGCGCTGGACTGGTCTTTGGCGATTCCAGTCAGGAAAAACAAGAAAACCTCAAATACTTTTTGAGGAAATCTAGGATAGTGGAAATGTCTCAAGGTTTAGTTCTAATTAGCATCTAAAATTTCTTTTCTTGGAGATTTTATTGCACAGACTAAGCTCAGACCAGGCACCCTGAGACATTTCATTCTGTCTTGAATGAGGTGCGCTGCTCATTCAGTACTCAGTGAGTGAACACTACATCTGTCAACAATGCAACGGCATTAAATAAATATAATTCACAGCTAATTGTTAAAAATAATTTATTGTGATTTGATTTGATTTTAATTATATTTCTTGACTTATAGAAGCATGCTCTTAAATAGTGGAAAATATTTTTAAAATCTACATTTTGAGAAAAAAACAGGCAATATCCAACTTTTAAAAATCACATGTTGTACAAATCAGTTGATTCAAACATTATTATGTGAACAAATATATTTCTACAAGATTGTCCATTGAGGCAA
This sequence comes from Mirza zaza, assembly GCA_008750895.1. Taxonomy (NCBI): domain Eukaryota; kingdom Metazoa; phylum Chordata; class Mammalia; order Primates; family Cheirogaleidae; genus Mirza; species Mirza zaza. The sequence continues at coordinate 6,206 of VSMD01008263.1, read as the reverse complement.
TATTTACAATTTCAAAAAAAGTGCAAGCAACTTAAATATCTATCCACAAAGAATGCTTAAATATGTTATATTTAAAAAAAAAATACCATGTAACCCTCAAAAGGAGATATATCTACATGAAAAGATCTCCAATATATAACTTTAAATTTTAAGAAATTATAAGACAGTATGTATAGTTCAAGTTTATTTGTGTAAAACAGAACAAAACTGGAGGCATACAGATATAATTGCATGGAATTATATGTATATAATGCATGGAAGTTTCTGGAAGGATATACAATGTTTCAACCTTATGATAGTGTGAAAATGACAAAGTAGTAGGATGCTGTATCCTGTTGCTGGGCAGCAGCAGCAACATGCAGCTCCCAGTCAATGGTGAGATTCCGAGGGTAAACAGCTCACACTCTACAACATGCTGCAGGACAGCACAAAATCACTGCCACATGATTTTGCCCAACTGCAAGCTAATGTAAGTGGTCTGAGCATGTTTAAAGTAGACCAGGCTAAGCTATAATGCTCAGTAGGTTAGATGCATGAAACATATTTTGACTTAACGATATTTTCAATTTACGATAGGCTTATTGGGATGTGACCTCATCAAGGTAGGGGAGCATCTACATAAGAAGCTATTAATAACGTTTACAACTAGAAAGTGGGATTGCTTGCACTGGCATGAAGAATGAAGGACTCTTACCTTTTACAGTGTAACCTTCTGTACTCATTGGACATTTAATTTTTTTTTTTGAGACAGAATCTCACTCTGTTGCCTGGGCTAGAGTGCCATGGCATCAGCCTAGCTCACAGCAACCTCAAACTCCTGGGCTCAAGTGATCCTCCTGCCTCAGCCTCCTGAGTAGTCAGGACTACAGGCATGGGCCACCAGGCCCAGCTAATTTTTTCTATATATTTTTAGCTGTCCAATTAACTTCTTTCTATTTTTGGTAGAGACAGGGTCTCGCTCTTGCTCAGGTTGGTCTCAAACTCCTGAGCTCAAAAGATCCGCCCGCCTCGGCCTCCCAGAGTGCTAGGATTACAGGCATGAGCCACAGCCTCCGGCCTGGACGTTTAATTTTAAATTTTCACTAATTTTAAACAGAAAAAAGTAACTAAAATTCATAGAAATAATTTTGTTCCAGTGTATATTGTCTTTAAATATTGTTATGTATGGAGTACGTAGTATAAAGGATTATTGAAGGAGTGACTAAATTGAATCCTGCTTCCTTTTGCTTTTTATTAAGAGTCTACTATAGGACAAATACTGTATTTGCATGTGTGCTTCAATAATGTGTAACTTGATACTGATTTGTTTAATTTATACTCTTGCCCTGGAAGCAAAGCCATTGCATAGGAGTGCCATAAGATCTCTTAATGATGCATTTACTATCTCACAAATTATTTTCCTTTTTCCTAAGTTTTGCTTGCAGAAAAGGTTTTAAACTTAGTGAAGTTCACCCTACTCAGCAGTTTTGGAACACACTGCAGAAAAAGAAGCGCTCTTTCTCTCAAACCTAGTCTAATGCTATCCCTTAGATAGTGCAGCCTCTGCCAGAACCTGCCAAAGAAGACATCATCGATGATTCCCTACCTTATCTGCAAGCTGAGGAGCAGATTAGGCGACGTGATGTTCATTTTGACAACCCAGAAATTTATTTTTTGAACTTTCTCATTTTATTAAAGGAAAAGTGCTCAATCAACTGGATTTGAAATTTGAAATGAGTGTGTGGTAATCCTAAGAGTTTAGTTCTCTTTCAGAAGCATGGATTTGAATTTGACAGCTGCATAAAATCAAGTCTAGCCTTTATATGCTACAAGTCTTCACAGAGCACTACACAGAAGTGTTTAAAACCAACTGCTGAGGGTCTGCCATGTCCCAGGCCCACAGCAGGAAGGGGAAAAGACATAAGACCTGCTGTTTGACATTTTATAATATATACAGCTGGGGAGACAGGACTTTTGCTACAGAAATCATTCATAATGAAAAAGTTTTATGTTAATATAATACCACATTATTCATTTTTGTCCTTCAAAAATTGAGAGCTAGACCCCTCCATGCTAATGCTAATGTGATAAAATGATTTTTAAAATCTAATTTGCAAACAGAAGAGCAAGAATTGCTGAATGCCACTTACTATTGATTAACAACTCACCGTGAAGACATCATCTCTGAACTTCATGGGTATTATTATTTTCATGTTGCAGAGGAAGAAACTGAGGCTGTGCTAAGTTAGAGATTGAGTCAGGAATCAAGCCCAGACCCGAAGCACAAGTCTTTTGAACCTCTGAGCTACAAGGCTTTGTAATCCTAATGAAGGGAAATGGAAATGGGGAGGGGGTGGAGAAAATCTTCAAATTCTTCCTTTTTCCTTCTGCAACATTTTAAAAAGGGAGTGAGGACAAAAGAAGAATGCGTGTTCTATATGCACATTTCTTTGCAGTCCTCTGACGAAGTACCTCAAAAGCTAAGCTCCCATCAATCCTGAAGAGATAGGATCGGCAGAGCATAGTGGGACAATGAATGGTTTAAAAGGAACAGCAGTGACCAAAGAACTTTTTATGCATTGAAGCCCCAAATCTGGGGTAAAGCCCTCCTGTTCATTTTATTTCACACAAGGTAGGGAGCTGCCTGTCAAGGTAATGCATTACTACACTATTTGGAAAAACTACAGTTCTAATTAGATGAGCAAATAAATGTTCATTTCAATTTATTAATATAGCTGTAGGCCTTGTTACAATTTATCTCTCGGTTCTGAGACCATCCATCTCGAGCTGGGAATCATTGTGGTGCAGTAACGAGTTTTAATAATGGATACAGGTGGTGAATTATTCAGGCAGAAGGGAGCAAGCCTTGATGCCTTCACTCGCTTCTTTAATTAACTGTGAGATGCTGAGTCTGGGCTGTCTCGAGGCTTTCTAAGTTTATCTCCATCAGAACGGTGAATTTTTCCTGGGCCATTGGATATGTTATGTTCAGGCCCATGCTTATCTGAGAAAAAGTAACACCAGCTCTCACATTCTCGTTTTGTCTCCTTATATCCTGAATTCTCTGTCTGCTTAAGTCGTATTGTTATGCAACTTCTTGAGCGATGGATGTTTTTCTTGATAAAATCAACCGCTTTGCTATTCTGCACCTCTGGATAAGACTTCAACACAGGAAAATCCAAAATATTTCAATCCTTATGTAAGTTTGGGAGCTAAGCAATAAACAAAGCAAAATCCAGTTCTGGTCATTCAGCCCACTTAGCTTGATTTAAAGCCATTCATTTTAGTGGCTTAGAAATAAATGAAGTGCTAGAAAAGATTTTTTAGTGTTTCCATTTGACATAGCATCAAACAAACAAAACTAAAACTCTTACCAAATGCAGGTTCCATTATTTGTGTGGAACCGGGATGTTATTTATGGAGACTTGCAATATGCCCAAGTGGTTCCTGTAAATAAAAGACTCTCAGGGCTTGGCACGAAACAGATGACAGAACATGGCCGTGTCCGCTGGATTTCTCCTTTGCCTGACACAGCTTCTGAGTGAGAAGTGCGTCTGGCACGTAGACTCTGCCCCAGTGTAAATCAACGGTTTTGCTGTGAACACATTAACAACACGCTTAGATAATTGATTACCCTTATCTGGATGATGCATTTTACTATTACCTGTTACCATGAAAGTTAAAAAAAAGTGCATATAAACTGTTGTACAGCAGTTTATTTGTGCTGTGACAACAGAGTTCCTCCTTTAATTTTGTCACGTAAGAAAGTAAGAATCTGGGGAAGGTCTGAGCTCACCACTTCTTGGTAGAAGTGGAATCACTTTATCTACAAATCAAAAGTCATGTTAAAAGCTCTGTGAAGTAAACAATGATGTATATGAATTAGCAGCACAACTGTAGTCGATACAAATCAAAGCGGCTTTATGAAGGTATTGATGTTTTCAGCTCTTCCTAAGGTTGAATACATTTAAGCGTTTATCCCCCAGGGCATTGTTCATCCAAATGAATCTATTCACTTTGAAACCAGAGCGTGGCTGCAGCTAGAGACAAAACTGCACACACTGACCCACATACGGTTCTTCCCCAAACTCCGTGGCCCCAGCTGTGGCCAGAGTGCTCACAGTAAACTGAAATTACACGAATGACACGCAGGGCAGGACACTGGGATTACAAAGAGGCTACATTTCTGTTTGGTTTTCTTATGCATTAATTTTGCAAAGTTTGGAATCTCTTAGAGTACAATGTAAATGTGTTCCTGAGAATTTGGCCGAGTAGCACTCATTTGGATGCAATAACCTGTTTATCTGTGTCATGATTTAACTTCAACTATTCTTTTAAGTGACTGATTCTGTATCTTCAAGTTGCATTAACACATCCTGTTGCTGGATATTGGCTAATTCAGTAGGTGCCGCAGGCATATCTTGCTTGTCTGAAAGGAAAGTTAATTTTATACTAAGATGCCATATTTTTAAAAGCAGACAGTGCAGGCATCCTGTTAGGATTTACTAGATTAGCTAAAGCATGCAGATTGTCATTACATGACTGCAGAGGAAAACACAGCATGTATATTTCCACAAAATATATGGCATTCTTCTACATATCCACAGTAAATGTGCTTACCTTTACTATTTTGGCCTCTATGTTGTTCAGAGGAGGGTTCTTTACACATTAGATACACATCGGAATTCATCTTCCTTTTCTTCTTAGTATAATAGAGCATCTAACTATGTCTTCAAAAGAACCAAACTCAAATGATTTGGCCAAAGCCACTTACATAGAGATCTGTACTTATTAGAAAGAACACTGAGAAATGAAACACAAACTGATAAGTGGGTGTAAGGCATTCATCTTTTAAAGCCCATAAAAAGAGAGAATTGTAAATTAAAATGTCTACAATAGGTTCAACACCTCTCTCTCGGCCCCTCCCTTCCCTTTGTCGTGTTGTAGCATTCAAGTGTGGGAATGTTTCTCTTAAACATGTGTAAATCACACATTTAGTCATGCTGTAGCAGGAGCACCATACCAGGAGGACTAGGGGGAGGGAGGCAAAGGATATTAAATACCGGTCCAGCAGTTTGTTAATGAAACATTTACACAAGCAGTTTATATGGTTGTAATAAAAAAGGGGGGCCTCTTTCATCGCACCCTTTCATTACTTAGCACAGTCTTTAAGAGGATTAATGTGGAGGGGGGAATAAAGAATGCGCTTATCAGTTGAGTCTCAGGATTGGTGATGCTGAGTTCTTAATAGATTGCCTCTGGATTTGGGATTACTGCGGTGCAAATTCTTGCAGGCTTTCAATAGAATAGAAAGCAGTTTGTTTTCCCCCCTTCAAGGAGAAGGGCTATTGACTTGGTGATGAAATGACCTGAGACCCAGAGTGTTCAAACCACTCCCTCCTGCTTCTGTCACTTCAAACAGAGAGATTTCCTTATTTATTTGGGCTACTGGTAGCCAGTGCATCAAAATGTGCACTACTTCCACCACTACTATGATTAACTACTGTGATTACCACTAACAATGCAAGTTTAAAAGCAACCACCTGACTTTCATGAGGTTCCTATTAAGGATTTGGTTGATCAAAAGGACATAACAGAGAAGACACATCTACTTTTTAGAAGCTGTGCATTCTCTGCACCTCATTTCTGGAAAGGTTTCCTAACAGCTCAGATAAGCTACATATTTTGGAGAACACTGAAGTGAATAAGTGGCCCTTTTATTTTTCTGGGGAGTTAGAGGCAGCTTTTGTTGGCAATCTTGTGAAAGAGTACAGTACTGTTGGATCATGCTGCTTGAGGTCCTGTGACTTCGCACTATTTTTAGCACAAGGAAGATGTTAGTTGTAACAGTGTACAATGGGCTAATCAGCCATAATAGAACTCACACTGTTTTTTACTGCACATTGCACTTATTATGTGCCTTGAATGTAAACAGCTCTTTGCTCCTGACAAAGATGGCAGTTTGCCACGGTGGGATGCTCCCTCTCTAAAGCTCAGCAAACACTGAATAGAGACAAGCCTCAGGGCTCTGAAAAGCGACTATTTGAATTTATGTCCCTTACAGCCTTAGACAAAATTATTTCTTGTTACTTCCGTCCTTTCCTTACTACCTCCCTCAAATTAGCAAGCATTCACATGTGCCAGTTATCTGTGTATGAAAAACCATTTCTATTATTTCTCCGCCCACAGTTAAAGATTCAATAAATCACATTTTATGTAAAGTCTTG
>VSMD01008260.1:0-27742 GCA_008750895.1 Mirza zaza | reverse complement strand
TTGATTTGTTTTGCTGTTATAATATGGTACAAATCTTTATAAGACACACCTATTGGTAAAAACAAAGTTGGTAGTAAAGTAAAAACCAATGAGTCAGACAGGTACTTGGGAGTAATTGTGGTCCACGAATCATTCACAATTGCAATGGATAAATTGCAATGTCAAAATGTATCAAAATCCAAGCGGTAATTGTATTACAAATGTACGCATTAGGCTACAGTAGCAATTAGCAAAGTGTGGTTTTCAGATCCTTGGGCTACTACAATGCTGTGAAGGGGTTCTAAACAGGAGGTCAAAACAGGTTTCCTAACATCATAGTATCATGTTCCTTTTCTTCAATGATTACATATATGCACTTCAGGTGCAAAGCACTGATCAGCAAGGCTACTGGTGCCTGAGGACAGGTCAAAAGTGTGGCCAAAAGGCACAAATAGTCCTTGTGCTTTTCAAGGACTCAAAAGCAAAGTCAGGAAAAGGGCAGTTTCACTTGAGAATGAGCGCAATGAAACAATACAAATTATTAATTTTATTAAACCTCAACTCTTCTGTATACGTCTCATCAGTAATCGATAGAATGAAATGGGACCTACTTACCCAACACTTCCGCTGCCTGCTGAATTACAACAGCTGTCTTGGGGAAAACAGCAAGTGCACCGTTGCTTCCATTGCATGCTGAAATAGCCACCGTTCTCATGGAAAAACCGAAGTATTTGAAAGGATGTCTGAGGGACCAACCGTGGTAATTCAGAATTGAACAAAGTGAGCCTTTCATGTCAAGGAAATATTAGATTTTTGGAAAACTTTTATCTGCTACCAAGAACTCCCTAAAGAGAAAATCTTTTCAGATTGCATTGCTGGTGTCCTTAACAACTGTAACTTTTTGGCCCTGCAGACAGAAATGTGTCCACATGTCAAAAACCCACACAACTCAGTCAGCTAATATTCTCCAAATGCACGATGATTAAGAAAAATGCATGTGAGTAAAAACAAAACAAAACAGACCATTGTAAGTGTGACAGAAAGCAATGTGTTTTCCTTAAGAAAATACACAACATATAAAAAAATGCTCAACATCTCCAATCATCAGAGAAATGCAAATCAAAACCACAATGAGATATCATCTAACCCCAGTGAGATTGGCCTGTATCAAGAAATCCCAAAACAACAAATGCTGGCGAGGATGTGGAGAGACAGGAACACTCTTACGCTGCTGGTGGGACTGCAAATTAGTGCAACCTTTGTGGAAAAGAATTTGGAGATACCTCAAATAGCTAGAAATAGAAATACCATTCGACCCAGCAATAGCATTATTAGGCATCTCCCCAAAAGAGCATAAGACATTCTTTAATAAAGACATCTGCACCCAAGTGTTTATGGCAGCACAATTCACTATTGCAAGGACGTGGAAAACAACCCAAGTGCCCGTCAATTCATGAGTGGATTATTAAAATTTGGTATATGTTTACAATGGAATATTACTCAATTCTAAGAAACGACAGGGAGCTAGCACTGCTTATATTATCCTAAATTAAGCTTAATCCCATTATCCACAGTGAGGTGACACAAGATCAGAATAATGGGCTCTGCATATACTCACCAGCAAACTGGTACTGACTGATTAACACTATGGTGCTCAAAGGGTGGTGGTGTTCACCAGGGATTCGGTGGTTGGAGGGGTAGACCCACATCTGAGGGATGTGATAAACATTGTGGAGGGGAAGGGCATACCTCTAACCATTGCTAGGGAGAGGCAAAGATATGAAATGTAACCAAAATGTAAAAAAAAAACCAAACATTTATTGGGTGTCGGGCGGGCGGGTGGGAGGAGGGAGGAGGGGATGGGCATCTACATACATAGTGAGTGCAATGCACACCGTCTGGGGGATGGGCACGCTTGAAGCTCTGACTCGAGGGGGGAGGGGAAGCAAGGGCAATGTATGTAACCTTAACGTTTGTACCCCCATAATATGCTGAAATAGAAAAATAACTAATAATAATAATAAAAGAAAATATGCAAATTTATTTGATGTGATTTCAGATACTCCTTTGCAAATACACTTTAAAAAAACGACTGCATTATCTGAAAAGCCTGTTAAAGTATCCTTCCTCTTCCAATCAGAGAGAAGTTAACCATCCTTCTAATGAGCTTTCTCTCTTATCAGGAATCTGTAGGGTTTTTTGGTCGCTGCTGTGTCCATTACCGGGGACAGCTGATACAAGGGCCGATACAAGAGAAAACAGTGACGAACACTTGAAAAGGATAAAAGTAAAATAGCATCTCTTTCCTGATCCTCAGCTGGAGATAACACATCCTGCATTCTCTCCACCTGCGCCAATCTGCTCAGCTCCCAGAGTGCTTCCCTGCGTTGGATTTGGGCTGACGGACCCCAAAAAGAAAGCAGTAGTCAGTGCACTACTGGCTTGATCGGACTTGGAATTCTGGTGATCTTTGATCTTTGCTAATCTGCATGCTTCCACTTGTGGTCTTTTTGTTTTTTGTGGGGTTTTTTTTTGGTGTTTTTGTAATTAATAAATTTCTTTTCAGAGAAATTTTATTTTCACTGCAAAATTTAGCAGAAAGTACAGAGAGTTCCCATACACCCACTTCTCTGATACAGGCACAGCCTCCACTACCCTCAGTACCCTGCAGCAGAACGGAACATTTGTGACAATTAATTAACCTACCTTGATATGGCATTACCATCCCAAGACCATAGTCTACCTTAGGGTTCACATTAGTCTGCATTAGCATTCATTCCTGTTGTATATCCTGTGGGTTCAGTTGGACACAGTTATAATAGTATACTGAAGAGTTTCACTGCCCTAGAAATCTCCGAGCTCCACCTGTTCATCTCTTTCTCCCTTTTGCCCTTGGCAACCACTGATCCTTTTACTGTCTGCAGATTTTTGCCTTTAGCGGAATGTCCTATAGCTGGAACCCTATTGTCTGTAGCCCTTTCACACTGGCTTTTTTCCACTTACTGATATGCATTTAAGGTTCCTCTATATCTTTTCATGGCTCAGTAGCTCCTTTATTTTATTCCCTTGTCTGGACGTGCCACAGTTTATGTCTCTATTCACCTACTGAAGTACGTCTTGGTTGCTTCAAAGTTTGGCCAGTTATGAAGGAAGCTGCTGTGAACAGTGCTATGCAGTTTTCTGTGTGGACATAAGTTTTTAACTCACCTGGGTACATACTTAGGAGCACAGCTGCTGGATTGTATGGTAAGGGAATGTTTAGTTTTGTAAAAAAGCTGCCAAACTGTCTTCCACAGTGACTACGCTGTTTTGCATTCCCACCAGCAGTCAGTGGGAGTTCCTGTTGCTCCACAACCTCTCCAGCATTTGATTGTATCACTGTTGTGAACGTTGGCCATTCTAATAGGTAGGTAGTGGCCACTTAATTTTTAGAGTCCTCAAATAGTCACTTCATGAAACCGGTCCAGGTATCTTAGCTTCATTCGGTGGGAAGGTCCAGGATAGAACGTACTTGCCCCATCTGTGAGCTGAATTGTGTCCTACAAATATTTGTATGTTGGAGTCCTAACTCACTGTACTGCAGAATGCAACTATATTTGGGGATGGGCCTTTAAAGAGGTGATTTTTAAGATAAACTGAGGTCACTAGGGTGGGCCCTGATCCAACAGGACTGGTGTCCTTATGAGCAGAGGAGATGAGGACACAGACACGCACACAGGGATAACCACGTGAGGACACAGGGACATCTACACGCCCAGGAGAGAGGACTCAGGGGGAGCCAGCCCTGAAACACCTTGATCTGGGACTTCCAGCCTCCAGGATGTCAGAGAATAAATGTCTGTGCTTAAGCAGCTGTGGGATGTTTCGTTACCATAGCCCAAGCAGACTAACACACCCTTGCACTGTGACCCAGAATGCAAGAGGTATTTTTTCAACGGTGCATGTGTTTGTGTGAGTGTGTATAGCAATGCTTTCTAATAGAACAAATTTCTAGCTCCGCAAATTCAATGCAATTTATTTTCTGTCAGCGCTTTAAAAAATTATGAAATTTATAAAATCGTACATTTGTTTTGGGGTCCCCATTTCTCTCAAGAGTGTTGGTAGAATCAAGAAATTATTTCATCGCCTTATCCAACATGCCCCTGACTTTTTCAGCTTCCCCTTTTCTTCTCCTTCTTTTGTCTTTTTCAGTGGTTAATTTATTATTTATAAGAGTATATTGAATATCTTTTCTTTGCAGTTCTCTTGCATGGGGCTTTACCATAATGACATTAATCACTGATTAAAATTTTAAAATGCTACTTTAATGTTCAATAATATTAACAAAGTATTTAATCCATTATTGAAAATGAAGTCAATATTTTCTTTCTTTCTTTTTTTTTTTTTTTTAATGACTATATGATGGCATTTGAACCAGATCCACAGTTGTAAGGCTAATTAACACCATTGGACTGTGGGTTTAACTGCTAATCTGTGTCCCGTAGTAAATGAGACTTGGAAAATGGCAATTGGTCATTTACGTAATGCTGACCGTGGTTTGTTTAAATGTGGTCTCCTCCCATGATTATGGCAGCAGGTGTAAATGAATGGAATTTTAGAGTTTTAACCTTTACTGTGATTTTCTGGGTATGTAGAGACTTTGAAGAGAGAAATCAAAGTGGCCCCAGAAAACTTTTACTCATGCAATTAACAATCAGGTCCCTGCTAAACCCCAATGGAGTGGCTGTCCCAGGAGGGCCAGATGCCAGGACCAGGGAAGAAGACACTTCACCTCTAAACTTTCCCAGTGGCATTGGGTAATGTGTTGAGTGTGTGAGTTTTGCTCCCCTCAGTTTGTTTGCAAAAAAGTTATATGCACCCTGTCCATTTCCTACCATTGAAATAAACTAAAGAAGCATGCATAAAGTGCCAAGTCAATTATAAAACATCACACAATTATAAATTATGACTTACTACCATATAACTGTCATGAAATGATGCCTCTTTGAGAATGGAAACTGAGTTAGTTTAAATTCTGCCTTATCCTTTAAGTATGGCATTCAGTGTTACTATTGTGTACCTTTCATTCATTCTCAGGAAGATAGCATTAGCCATCCTCTGTAACCGTTAATACACAGGCAGGCTTCCAAACTCCTGCGAATGCATGCATTTAGGGTAGCCACAAATTGACAGATATTTATGGAAATAATGAGTTCTAATTATGAATACGAAATGGATTACGAGACATGAAGTATTTATCCAGCAATTGACCAGATTAGCAAAAAAAAAAAAACAACAACAACAACAAAAAAAAAGCTCTTCGTGGTTACTTATTCTCATGATTTATTGCAAGGATACATAAATCTGCGCCTTTTGAAGTTTAAACTATATATTTTGCACTTGATTTATAAAACCTGCTAATAAATCCAGTTCAGCTTCTCATTGAGAAATCATTATTCTAAGCGTCAGCTCTTGCTAAGTATCAGGATTTATAAGTGAGGAAAATACGTGCGCGAAACCTACCACAGCTTTGGAAGGCATACCGATAGACCTGGAGGGGGGAGAAAATCCCCACTTTTATTTACAGACCCTTACCTTACACCTGGGATGTAAGTGAAAGATCTAGCAACTGTGACCTTAAGTTTATGCAACTATGATCAGCATAACAAGGCGTCACCTAATGCGATTTTAATGCATTAAAATTTCTGAGCGAGATGTAGTACCAATCCCAGTGTGAAGAGGGTTATTATTTCAAATGGATGCTTAAAGAGATTTCTACTTGCAGGAGGTAGTGGGCGTGGAGATGGCGTTTTCGCGCCCAGCCAATACCTTCTTTAAAGGAAGCATGCACGTTGGCTGTTGGAGACAGGGGCTATTAACAGTTCAGAACAGCCCTCCTTCCCTGGAGAACTGCCCTTGGTTGGCAGTGGCTTTGCCCTCCTAAAAATTTACCTTTCACCTTCATGCTCAAAGGATTCCCTGGCCAAAGACCTCCTGGCCTGAGGGCAGCTGGTTTTTCCATCAATAAATCACTTGCACCCGAATCCTTATCTCAAGGTTTTCTTCTAGGGAACCCAAATCAAAACCGCCACTATTTCTGACAATGTGGTGCACACTCATATTGCCATGGAGATCCATTTGGATCTACCAACTTAAGACATGGTGGATCTCACTTCCAGTTGTAACTAATTGTCTTTTGGTTTTGTTGTATCAAAGCTCCTTAGTTAAGTCGATGTCCGAATGCATCAAAAAATGTCCTATTTTTTTCCATTTTGTGTTTGCTCACTCAAGAATACAGTGAGGTGGGTTTGTGCAACGATCGTCTTAAAAATCACATTGCCATTTCGTTTGGTTTGAATAGCCTTAAGCAAAGTCTTGGCAATTTGAGCTCCGTGTATCAGAGTTCCATTTTAAGATAGCCAGGCAAGGACGTCTCCAGTTAAAGAGGAGCGTGCAATGAGATACTGGCTTTCTGACTTCCAAAACCCCTGTATCCCATCACAAGTCGGAGCCGTCATTAAGAAATGCATTAAGAGCACAGGACGTTCTGAAACGAGCACACAGCACTTTGGGAGCGGGCAAAACATTTTCCATTACTCGCAGATGATGATAAATGCAGCTGTAGATGATGATGATAATAATGGGCTTTAAAATATTCAACACATAAAGAACGTTCCATACAGGAGCTACTCAAATAGACCCACGGGTATTAGTGCCTCTCTTTGGTGATTAGATGCATTCAAAAGTTTTTCCTTTGCAACAACCGAATCATCTCTAGCCAGAGAAACACATACCTTCAGAGGATCCTTCAACTCCCTCTTATGGCTTGGAAGTGAAAATGCAGCTGTCGTGTGGAAGAGATTTGGTTCAATACCTGAAGAGGCGAGGGCGGATGTTGAATTTATACATTGACAATTCACCTTGGAATTCAATATGGCGGGCCTCTGTGGCCGGTCCTGTGGACAAATGCCTCCTCTTGAGGTGCCACCTTGCACTTGAGGAAATGTATAAATGGACAGCAGATTCCAATAGTGCACAGTGGTTGGGGAAAACTATAGACCATGCTGCCTGGACTCAAATCACCTCTTCACTTCTTGCTAGCTACGGGAACTCGGGTGTCTTGCTTCCTGGGTCGTGGGTGCTTTGTGTATGATGGGTATTACAAGAGCTTCTGCCTCATGGCTGTTGTGAAGAGTTAATGATGAGGTTGACAAATGCAGCATACTTAGAAAGCTGTTCGATGGAAAACATACACGCTAAATAATTGTGTCTCTGTGTGTGTGTGTGTGTGTGACATCTATCTACACGTCTATCACCTATTCATCATCTGTCATCACCTATTAATCATCTATCTATCATCTTCCTATCTATAGAAATATGGTCTATCTACCATCTATGCCTGAGAAAGAGCCATGTAGCATATAGATATAGGTCTATAGCATAGACTTACGTGCACGTGGGTGTTGTGTCTATATAAATCAATGGTGCATTTACTGGAACACATTGGCAATGGGATTGTGATTCTCTCTCTTTTCAAGCAATAATCACCAGGCCAGGCCCCCTACCAGCTGAGCCCCTTCTCTCTTCTCTGCTGGTCTCGTGGTCTCTCCTCCCACTTGCTTCCCTGAACATCGACTTTTATACTACTACTTTTATAGTCATGTAAAAGTAGCATACGACTTTTATACTACTGTATGAGACATCGGAGATTTTAATTACCCCAACTCTGAAGATGAGTCAGAGAAAGGAATACAAAATCCAGACTAGAAAGTCTGACCATGACAAAGAAAGAGAATGACTTTAGAATAGTAGAGAGAAACATGGTCAGGGGCACAAGTGTGTCACATCCAGGAAAATATGGGTACTTAGACACCTGCACTTAATGCTAGGAACTTCCCTGCCCATGAGTAAAAACTCATCTTTTCATGTATAATTAGCCATTCAGGCTTTTTCTTTCTTTTACATGCTATTTTTTCCCTTTTGTATTTTCTATGGAGATTTTTTTTCTTTTCCTATTGATTTGTTGGAGTACATGTGTATTTAGATAGATAGATAGATAGATAGATAGATAGATAGATAGATAGATAGAGCTATGGATATATAGCTATATCTACATATGTGTTTCTATATATATTCATATATATTTATATTCTTATGTTCTTGATGATAATCCTAATCATTTTGAATAGAATATGTTGCAAAGAGTCTTATCACGTTCTTGGCTTTTCTCTCTGTTGAGGGTTTCTTTAATTTTCATTTGTATATTCAAATTACTTTTTGTTCTTTTAAAATAATTTGTTCTTTTTGTGTCTCATAGACTAAATCTATTGTATCCCAGGGAAATAAATATTTCCGCCTATGCTTGCTTCTGAATTCTTAAATCTTTGCTTTTCACATTTAGGCCTTTAATCTGTCTAGATTTTAACTGATTTACTTTTTGTAGGGTGTAAGATAGGAATCTTTTTACCCATTATGGATAACCATTTCAGGAGCGCTTTTACTTATGCATTTATCCTTTGCTTACTAATTTGCATCAACACTGCCCAGCCTATACCTCCATACAGGTGGGAACTAATTCCAAGTTCTTCATGCATTTTTGTTCTTCTAATTTTCCAATTATTATCCCACAATTACACCTTTGAATTTTTGTAGCTTTATAATAAATCTTTACAAGTCCTCTACACTATTCTTTTCTTGTTCTGCTTCAAAATGAGTGAAGTATAGAATTGTACCAGTAACTTTCTCTAGGCAATACAAATATAGATCTGCTTGGTGGCTTCTGCCATTCCCATTGTGAATTGTATTTCTTCTGTAATTATTGTCCTTTGATATCAAATATTTTATTTATTCTGGTTGCTTTTGAGTTTTTTCAGAGTTTTTTCAGTCCTGGAATTTCATTATGAAGTGTCTGGTTGTGGATTTGCCTTTATTTCTCCTGCTTGAGGTTCATTTTGTCTCTTGACTCTGAGAATTCCTGTTTCAGATTGATCCTGTAAATTCAATCCTTTGGAATGTTGTCTGTTTCTTAATCTCAGGACAATGGCATTTTCTAACGCCTTTACTCATCATGTACTGAATCTGTTCCATCTGCCCTCTTACCTCGTAACCTGTCTTTGATACATTGTATCGGTTGATATTTCTGTGCTACATTCTAAGTAAGTTTTTCATATGCCTCTTCCACTTTGTTATTTTTCAATTCAGTCATGTGTAATCTGATGTTTAATCTATCCACTGCCGTTTAGGCTTCAGGGCTTTGCTTTTAATTCTACGAGTTCTATTTTTTTTTTTAATCTGTTGTTCATTTATAGTGCCTTGCATTAACCTCTTGTCCTTTATCGACTTTGAATATTTTTTAATAACTGAAATCTGATTCTGTATTATGTAGCAGTAATTACATTGCTAGTTGTGCCTTTTGACGTTCATGAGCATTGGGTTGCGACTTCACATACGTTGTGTTTTTTTTTATTGTGAACTCATCTTTTTATCTATGGGGATCATACACAGCTTTTGATGAGCATGTTCTTTTCTAGAAGGTATTTTAATATGTTTCTGCCATAAACTCCAGTGCTGACACTTGCCCAAGACGAGTGGTACTTGCTAATTGCTAGTTGATGGCTGCATCATCAAGTAGAGAAAGAGTATAAATTGCAAACCTTGATCCATGTGATAAAAGTTAATTGGCATACACTTACAACGAGGCCATTTTTACAGAGAGCAAAACAAAACAAGCAAGTTTTCTTTTTATTTTCCTGTACTGCCAGGAAATTTGTGTTTTTTGATTTATTATTATTATTATTTTTTTTTTTCTACACTGTCCTTACTTGGAGAGCTCTCACTTTGGGTTAGTGTCTCAGTTCCAGCCCAAACAATCCCTGGAGTTGACTAAAGCCAGCCCAACGCTCCCAGGGTGGCCGGCAAGTCATGCCCTCACCTTTTATTCTATTTTAGTTTCATTTTGGGGGTATGCTGGATGTTTCCCTGTTTTGGGGGAGTGGAATTCCATTTCATATTTAAAGGATACCTTACATAGCATTTCCAGTTGTTTTGTAGTGGGAGGATTTTTTAGGCTATCAAAACTTCTCATCAGTAGAATGTGACGTTGCAGAGTTAGGTTTTTCAAACATAAATCGGACCCCTTCACAACCTTGGTAATGCTCTGATGCAGTTTCCATTTTTTTCACGTGAAATGAAGTTCAAATCTCACTCACTGACCTCTTAGTCTTTCATTCTCCTCACTCACCCACTTTGCTTCTGTCTGTCATCGGTCACCGAAGTTCTCCTGTCGGACTGCAATGCCCTCCTCCAGGACTGTGTGTGTGTGTGTGTGTGTGTGTGCATGGAAACTGACTCACTTAACCCAACCTTCCTCATTTAATTTAAATGTTCTCAGTGAGACTTTCTTTTATCATTTCCCGGGACACTGTCTAGTCCGTCTGCTGCTTTAATTTTTCCATAGGACTTTGCACCACATTCAATTATAATTATATCTGTTTACTTGTTTTCTGTCTTTAGCCTGTAAGAGACAGGGCTCAGGACTAACAAAAGTCTGTGTGTGCCTATCTTATTGATGGCTGTATAGTCTCAGACTGGACCCACACAGGCTCCTAATAAGTATTCATTGAATAAATAACTGACTATACTTATCCCTGTCACTATCTCAAAATGAAATAAAGCTGAGGAGTTTTCAATCCAGATATTTTAATTTCCAATTCCTTTATAAGCCTACTAGTTCCTGATCTTACAACACTTAGGGTTTTGCAGAGAGGAGTTTAAAATGTATTACTGTGTTTTTCACAAGAAAAATGTGGATATATACATATTTACAAATATGTCTATGCACATATATGTTATTTTAGAGTTTAGTCTAAACTCTCATGGTACAATATCCACTGATATTATCGTCATTCATTTTATCATTAAAAATGTGTATGTATATATCTAACTGTATATATAAAAATAAATATATTTACATAATGAGATCCATTGTTCAAAACGGTTTTCTGTTCTCATCATCTTCTTTTATCTCTGCTCAGAGTTCTTGTTTGTTTCTTTAGAGTACTTTTGTGAATATTATCCTCAGTAAGTTGAATGAAAACCTTCTGAGATGTGGCATATAAATATTTTTCCCCTTTTTTCTTTCTCATTTTTTTCCCTCCAATAAAATAGTGGATATAAAATGCTTGGATCACAGCATTTTTCCTGCAATAGTCTGTCAACATTAACTGTTTTCCAGGTTCCTGCATGAGGATGAGAGTGTTGGATTCAAGATGAATTTTCTCTCCACTGCATGTGAGCCTTCATAAGTGGAGGCTTGGATAGTTTCCTGTCTACTTTTGTGATTAAGAAACTTAACCAGAATTGCCTTTCTTTTACCTATTTTTGCCCTTTATTTCATGGGATAATTTTTCCATTTGTCATTCTAAAATATCAGTGTGATTTATCAGCAGGAAACCTCTGATAAACTTTTCAACTTGCCCTACTTGTTGGTTTTAAAATTTTACCAATATCATTCTTAAACTCAGAAAAATCTCTGTATTAAGAAAAATGTTTCCTGGTTTCATCTTTTGATGATGATCAAAAGATTTTTCATCTGTATTGTATCTCATCTCTCCTTCCATATGCCCTCAGCAGAAGCCCACTGGTTCCCCGGCCCCTTTTAAATGAGATACTGATCTCTTTTGAGTGAGTTGATTTTTATCCCTTGTGGCACCAATCCAGGGAGGTCGCTGAGGCTCTCATTTTTTAGTGTGATGGAAGATGGGGCCATCTATTGGTTTAGCAGGTAACCACCTGCTCAGGTGAGGTCCACCCCTCCCTAAGAGGGTGTTTCTAGCCCTGTACAGGTGCCAGGTGGGAAGTGACCATCCTCTTTCTGGCATTAGGAGGATGGGATCTGCCTGGGGAACAATTGGGCCAACATGATCAGGTAGATGCCCAGAGAAGAGCCCACACAGGTGGCCAGGTGCAAACCTCTAAGGTACAGCACACTAAAGAGGTCCACCAGTGGGGACTGGTAGGGGCTATTAGTTCTAGGACCCTCTGAAGGTTTTGTTTGTCTACCCAAAAGGACTCTCCCAGAGATTCAATCCAGGACCCTGGATCCCCTGCTAGTTCCTCACACATCTTCAGCAAGGTTTTTTATTTTTGTTTGTTTGTTTTTTGAGACAGAGTCTTACTGTGTTGGCTGGGCTAGAGTGCTGACGCCATGGCAACCTCAAACTCCTGGGCTCACGTGATCCTCCTGCCTCAGCCTCCTGAGTAGCTGGGACTACAGACACATGCAACCACGCCCAGCTAATTTTTTCTATATATTTTTGGTTGGCCAATTAATTTCTTTCTATTTTTAGTAGAGATGAGGTCTCACTCTTGCTCAGGCTGGTTTCGAACTCCTGACCTTGAGTGATCCGCCCGCCTCAGCCTCCCTGAGTGCTAGGATTACAGGCGTGAGCCACCGCACCTGGCCAGCGAGGTGTTTGGATACCAAAGGGACCAACATCACAAGTTGCTATTGCGTCATCTTGCAAAATAGGTTTTCTAACTTTCAACCAATTACCCGCAGGCTTTCCTCAAGCTCGTTTTTACATTGCCAGGTCATAGACACGTGCATCTCAGCCAGGTGGAACCTTAGAGATGGCATAACCTGTGATTTTCAAACTATGCTCTGAGGACCCCTGGGAGTGTGTGGGGGGGGTGGGTGCAGACCCCCCTGAAAGGTAGAAGTGCTTCCTGGTTGGTTTATGGATTTTTCCCTTTCTGTGTTTTTTGTTTTAATCAGTTGCAGTTTCAGCTACAATTGTACTTGAAGACTCATGATCCACCAACTCCATCATGTCACGTCATGCCGAAAAACCACACGTCTCGCCTGGGGTTGCTGAATTGGCAAAGGAGCGCTAACTAAAACCCAGGGGTCACCGTGGTCTGTTGCTCGTCCATCCTGTTCGCCTTACGTGTGAGATTACCCTGCCATGCCGTGTGACGGTAAAACAAACACATATTCCTTCAGGTGAACAACGTTAGGATGCACTGTCCTTAGCAGATAATACTCTCCCGGTAGTCCAAACGGGGCACACGCCATTTCTCCTTACATTAATCAGACAAGAAACCTTGAAACAAGAAAATCTAAAAATACATGGGGGAAAACATATTTCTTCATGACGCTGCCTTCTAGTTGTTTCATATCTTTCTCAAAGTGTGCCTGATAAGGCTTTTCCTATTAAACAAGGATGAAAAAAGAACGACCCAGTTAAGAAGGTAACCAGCATTGAAAGCATGTTACCTGATACATCACTGTTCTGGCTGGAGCATGTTTGTTACCATAAACAACTGCCCCATAACCACCAACATCACAGCTACCACGTTGCGCCGGTATTTCAGGGGATGTTTGCAAGCTACTTTTAAATCATTTTTATTAGTTATCACCCTGTGTGTGCCCTCGTTTTCTAATTGGCAGACATTCCGTCTCAGGACTGTGTTCGTAATTAAATCCCGACACTAAACTGTGAAAACTGCCCCCATCTTTTTACATGATATGGACACCATTTGAAGGGGGAAATACATGAATTTCAATTATTTTGCTCATCTTTATGCAATGGGGAACCGGTCACTGGATTTTGGAATAATAAATCCCATCCAACCTTGTCCTAACTGTTCCTAAATTGGGTTATGGTATTCGACAATCCTGCGTTTTGTGAAACAAATTTTTTGTAAAAAAAATAACTTCCTTCTCTAACCTACTAAAGACAGAATGTTAAGTGAAATGAGCCAGCCACAAAAGGAAAAATACTGTGTGATCCCATCTTTATGAGGCTCCTAGAGTAGTCAGATTCGTGGAGTCAAATTGACTCAGAAAGTAGAATGCTGGTTCCCAGAGGTTTGTGTTGGGGGCGCTGGGATGGGGACTTGCTGTTTAATGGTTACACAGTCTCAGTTTTGCAAGAAAAAAAAAAAACAGTTCTTGGAGTGAGTTACACAACAAGGTGAGTGTACTCAAGGCTACTGAACTGTACACTTAAAATGGTAAATTTTAAGTGGTGTGCATTTTGCTGCAATGAAAAATATTTCTAAAATCTCCTTTTACTTTCAGCTAATAAATGTATCCTCACTGTACAAAAATAATGTAGGCAAGCTAAAAAAAATGTCACCTAAAGTATCGATTTCCACTGGGCATCCAATCATCTTCATGGTTTATGGTGTTCTGTGTGTGCATGGGCCACAACGAAAGACAAAACCATTGCAAAGATATTTTCCATGGACTAGCTGCAGTGTTGGTATTCAAAGATGCACAAGCTGGGATTAATGAGAATCTAGCAATTTGCAAGCCAAATTCTTAAAGCAAGGGTAGGAAAAGAGATAGTCACTGTTTAAATGAAACAACTTGAAAACAGAAAACCGAATACCTCATGTTCTCACTTATAACTGGGAGATAAATAATGTGTACAGTGGGCAAAGAAAATGGACTAACAGACCTTGGAAACTCAGAAGGGCAGGAGGGTGGCAGGGAGTGAAGGATGAGAAATTACTTAATGGCTACAATGTACACTATTCAGGTGAGGATGGCTACACTGAAAGCCTAGACTTCACTGCTACACAATGTATCTGTGTAACAGAACTGCATTCCTACTCCTTAAATCTATAGAAATGGAGAAAAAAAAAAAAAAAAAAGAAAAACAAAAACCAGATAGCCGTTGTGGAAGTGTTTATAGCAGGCCAAAATCTTAGGGCTCTTCCTTTTCCATTTCTTCCACCATGTTTAACTATCTCACATCTTCTGGTACTTTGCAGAGGTGACAGTGAACTTCATGCCGATTATTTTTTTTTCTCCGTAGTAACATCAGTTATGAAGTTGAGCAGGACAAGAACTTCCCCAAGCTACTACTCACTGCATTGGGTGATGTCGATTGCTTCAGATCTAAGGATAATTTTGCAAGATGGGTCTGGGCTTGTTGTCATTTGGGCTTCAAACATATATATATTTGGAAAGAGAGAGAGAGAGAATCTATGAAGGAAATTGCATCTGTTCAACAATAGGTAACAAGTTTGACTGAATACAGGATCATAAGAGCAAATAGGTGAAAGCCCAAAGTTCCTACTGGAAACGTGGCTACACATCTTTTATCCTCTGAAATCCTCCTGACGATTGAGTGGTATTATGTCTTGTCTATTGTTTTTCTCTAAAACGTGTCTTGTTGTGGGCAATGCCAATGAAAGAGTGCACAGAGGTGCTTGGTCATCCTTCCTGTGCTGGCTGAAACCACAAACCGTGCCCATTTTATGAACAGCTCAGACCAGAGATGGGTCTGTCCTCGTAGAATGAAATCGAGTTAGTTCCACCCTCAAAACTCCCAACACGGAGAGGATTTACAATGATGGCCGAGAAGGAGGAACTCAGCTACATCAAACAAGGTGATGCATGAGGAGTGATTCCACCAGCCTTAACATGTACATTGCGGTTATTGTGATTATTACTAATACTGTTCTTACTATTAAAATCACTACTCTTAAGACAAATTAGACCTTTCTTGATAGCTTAGAATAGGGGTCGGCAAACTATGACCCATGGACTAAATCTAGCCAGGTGCCTAAGTTTCTGTGTTTGTTGTTTTTTAATGGGTGGCGAGTTAAGAATGGTTTGTACATTTTTAAGTGGTTAAAGTTTAAATGTGTGCATAGCTACCTACACAATGTTCTCAACACTGATTCTTGGTCCACGAAGTCAAAAGTCTAAAATGTTCACTATCTGGCCCTTGACAAAAAAAGAACCTTGCCTTACAATCCTGACTTTATAAATGCATGTGTTTAAATTTCAAATGAGATCTTCTGAAGAACCCCGAATCAGGGGTGGTATTGCAGCCACATTCAAGATAATTCCAAAATGAGTCTGCGCACGTGTTTGCTAGAGCCAACGACGTTGAATGATTATGAAAGAAACTTTCAAGTCTGCGAATGGGCTCTTTTCTACGGTATTTAAAAAGCATCTTGTAACTTAAAGAATTTCACTTTTGTTCCGCCTGGTTGGTAATTTCCCTCTTAAATAATAATTACTAGTAAATCGTTTTAGTGACACTGTAGTGTTCTAAAGGAAACCATTTAAGTCATTCTTTTAACGCTATTTACATAGTTCTTATTACGGTATCAGTAGTATCACCCTAGTGCCTTTCTAAAGAGGGTGATGGGTAATGGGACGATCTCTAATTACTCCAGAACCCGTCTGTTCTTGTGTGCTGAAACTTGCAGCCAGGCATTACTCAAGTGTTTGCGGAGAAATCTGCCTTGTAGTTCAGAGGATGCGATTTTCAAATACTCACCTTTGTCTTTAAGCATCTTCCCTCGCTCCCAACTCCAACTTCCAGAAAGAGCATGCACACACAATGGCAAAAGGATTTAAGCAAGAAATGCATTTCTAGGAAAAAAAAAAAAGAACACCTTTGGCGACTTACATTCACAACTTCCATATGAGTGCGTTTGGCCAGTTTCAAATGAAATCTGTATGAAAGTAGCTTAAAGGAAGGGTCATAATCCACTACATTATTTTTTGCTCATTTTTTATGTATCTATTTTTTTAAACTAAATGTTAGTGGCATTTTGATGTGAACTGTTAATTGTTACTGTAGAGACTGTTTATTGTGGGCATACTAGTGTCTGGCACTGTGCTATAAGTGTAAAAACATGATTTTTTTTTTAAAACACAGAATCTCTTCTGTCACCTCACCTAGAGTGCAGTGGTGTCATCAGCTCACTGCAGCCTCAAACTCCTGGGCTCAAGTGATCCTCCTGCCTCAGCCTCCCTACTAGCTGGAACTACAGGTGCCACCACCACACCCGGCTCCCTTACTGTCCGTGTTCCTATTAGCTGTCTCATCTATAAATCAGAGAACAAGAACGAAACGATAATGGCAATAAAAATATCACCCCATTTGGCCTTCAAGAAGTATTATAAGCATTAAATGCAACAATGTATATGAAAGCTTTGAAGTCTGAGTAACAGAAAAGGAGGAGGGCATGTTGGAATGTGTCCTCCCAGATTGGCTAGGACAGCACCCCACAAAACCACCTGGGCAGGGGCTCAGGTATAAAGAACAGCTAGCTAGGTAGCTTGCTCTCTCTCTCTCTCTCTCTCTCTCTCTCTCTCTCTCTCTCCCCCTCTCTCTCACATACACAACACAGACATAACAGAATTAAATTATGAAAAATACCTTAGACAACTAGTAATCAGGGTTCTCAGAAAAATAATTAATAGGATGCATGTGCACACTGTGTGTATATACATACATATTTATATATAACGTATACTCTGCAGGTGTATATATATGGGAGAGAGAGAGGGAGGGAGAGAGAGAGAGATGAAAAAAAGGAGAGAGAGATTTATTTTAAGGAGTCATCTTGCCCCATTTTGGACGCTGGCAAAAATCCACAGCATCAGCTGGAGACGCAGGGAAGAGTGGGTGCTGCAGTCTTAAGTCCAGGGGCTGGAAACCCAGGCAGAATGTCTACGTCGCAGCGTGGAAGCAGAATCCCTTCTTCTTAGGGGAAACCTTCAGTCTTTGCTCTTAAGGCCTTCAACTGATTGGATGAGGCCCGCCCATGTTGGGGAGGGTCATCTGCTTTCTTTAAAGTCAACTGATTGTAAATGTTGATCACATCTTAAAAAAAAAAAAAACTTCCTTCGCAGCAACGTCTAGACTGTGTTTGGGCAAACAACTGGCCACCAAAGTCACACAAAGCTTACCATCACACCCAAAATATCTGCAGTGACTTTAAGAATCCAAATAAGTCTCCTGTGTGGTCTCTTGGATCTGCCAGCCACAGTCACATACTTGTTGACCCAGACACCTGTTCCTCCCGCAAGGGGGACCGTGCCTGTCCCCTTTCGGGTAACTCAGCCAAGTAAAACTCCAGGAGGGTAGAGCAGGCAGGCTAAGAGACCAGTCCAGCTTTGTGGAGCCACTTTGGTTTTTGAAAGGGACAAATGAAGGAGACGTTGAGAATCTGCACGACACAAGACCCGTTTTAAACTCCGTGGTAAAGAGCCACCTTCAGCCAGAGGCGGCCGCTTCCCAGAGGCTGAAGATTTTCAGGGTCTTCACTGACTCCTCGCTGGGAGTTAACGAAGCATTGATTGGGAGGTTGCCTTTGACCTTGCATTGGGTATTCCACGGTGCCATGCTGGCCCCCCTACAGCCACCTTCCCACGGGCCGTGGACATGCAGGGGACAGACCAGGGCTGAATTTGCACTGTCACTGTGGATTCTATTTGCACACTTTTAACTGCCACCTGCAGTCTCAGGTGTTGGCACTCATTCAGGCCTGAGAAACAGCTACATCAGATGAGATCAAGATTTCCATTGTAATTCTACTATAAAGACATCTGCACCCGAATGTTTATGGGAGCACAATTCACTATTGCAAGGACGTGGAAACAACCCAAGTGTCCGTCAGTTCGTGAGTGGATAATTAAAATTTGGTATATCCTCCCAATGGAATACTACTCAATTCTAAGAAATGACAGTGAGCTAAGCACCGCTTATGCCATCCTGGATTAAGCTTAAGCCATTGTCCAAAGTGAGGCGACACAAGATCAAGAAAATGGGCTCCACATCTACTCGCCGTCAAATTGGTACTGAGTGATTAAAACTATGGGGCTCACATGGTGGTGGTGTTCACGAGGGATTGGGGGAGGGGGAGATACACATCTTAGGGTTGTGGTAAGCATTGTGGGGGGTGGGGAAGGGAATACTTCTAACCTTTCATAGGGAAAGGCAAAGATATACAATGTAACCAAAAGGTCAAAAAAAGAAAACTTTTATCGGGTGGTGGGCAGATGGGAGGGGGCAGGAGGGGAAGGATATATACTTACAAAATAGGTGCGATGCATAGCACCTAGGGGTTGGACACACTTGATGTTTTGGCAAGGCGGAGGGGGGAGGGGGGAGGAATGGCAGGGGCAATATATGTAACCCTAACAATATTTGTACCCCCATAATATGATAAAATAAAAGGAAAACAAAAAGATTTCCGTTTTAGAGCAGAGGAAAATGGGTCCCTTCGATTTATGGTCTCTGAAGAATGACAGCGTGGTTGTCGCCTAGGACCTCCACCTGCCCGTGGGGGGAGGTAGGAACAGCTCTGAACTATTTATAGTCCCACAAATGGGTCATCTTGTCTCTTTCCATCCTGCTTTGGGAGCTGCGTCTCCACCCTGTGGAGGATCCCCCATTTGACCCTTCTCTGCCTGTGTCCTTGTCCTTCGGGCCTGAACTCAGATGCCCCTTGCCCTACAGATCCATCCCTGCTGCCCCGGAGATGGGACGAAGCTATCCCTGCCTGCAAAAATTCTTCCCGGAGCACTTTTCGTATGTTTCTACCTCCCCCAGTTTAACACAGAACTGCACTGCTCATTAAAGCTCTAACAGTAGTTGAGGTTTTATGATTTTTGTCTTTCCACGTTTTGATGTGTGTGTGTGTGTGTGTGTGTGTTTACTCTTGGTGACTCTCACACTCTTGCAGCATGCGTCGTCTCAGAATGAGAAATTTCTCCTGCTGCAACATGGTCACACTTAATAGAAAATGACAAGGATTCAGTAATGTGAGCTGTGATGGAGTGCTCACAGAAATATCCCCGATTGTTTCGAAAATAATTGTGTTCTCCCTTGCTTTCGCTTTCTGTTAAATAGCATCAACTTCTTTGAAGCCTCCACACGCGTGTCCGGGGTACTACACGCATTGGGAACGTGCATCACGATTTTATTCACACCCACTCGTCATCCCGGATGCCTAGATTCCCTTAGCAACCTGCCCTGTCAGTCAACAGAGAGCAACTTCATATTCGACACATTTTATCTCCCTGTTTTGTTTTTCGCCGTTCCAATTTTTCATGGTGGCTGATTAACCTTTCATGCTAATGGTAAATTTGAGAGCGGGGAGGGATCTGATGGTTTGTAATGAAACATAAAAGATAAAATGTTTTTTTTTTTTTTTTCTTTTTGCACAAGCCTGTCTCAGGTATGGCAGTCTTCCTGTAAGGTTTCCTTTGGAGTTCATTTCCCAAAGAAATGCCTCTTTAAAGCAGAAATGATGCCAGAGTAGAAAGATTAAAAAAAAAAATTGGCAACACACCAAATAGCCAGAGAGAGATTGGGTCTAGTCTTTAAAAATAAAACTGGGTTGTAGAGTTTCTGTCCTTCTGAGACCCCACGATTCTGTCGTCTCAAAATATGCTCACCAATAACAAAAGGAGCATTCTTTTGGGGGCCACTTTTAGCTTTGCTTAAATCACCCCTTTATTCAGTAAATGTTTGAAACATTACACGGTGGTGGAAATAACTCTGCCACGGAGCGTGCAGTGTTTGTTAAAAATTAAACAACCGCTCACCCCTCCTTCCTGCAGTGACCTTTTCCTATCTAATCTTTTTCTTGGCAGCGGTTAAAAGAACAGGCTCTCTTCAGATAATTGCTCTCAACCACCAAGCGCCTTGCCACAGGACTGGACGTCACCCTGGTCTTCGTACTTTCCGTGCAGAGCTCTCGTGCACGAGAGTGTGCAAAAGACAGCCCCCCGCCAAAGGGGGCTGTCCTTCACTTTTAAAATAACGTGCAGTTCAGGAAAATTAACTGGTCACTTTGCATTGAAGATATGATCTCCTGCATAAGTGGATTTGCCCACTGGTCTGTGGAGAGGCAGTTATTGATCTAGCAGGTGTTTATTGATTTTACTGCTGCCTTGCTCTTTAAAAAAACCTGCACATAGCTAACTTTATCCCATATGCTAATGAGGCAGCTGCGTAAAAAACGAAAGCCAAATGCTTCCCAGGATGCAAGCTTTTCTATTGTCTCTTGGCTTCCTGGTGTTGCAGTAAAGTTCAAGCACGTAGGACAAGGCTCTGGGTGTGGGTCCCCAGCTCCCCTGTGCTCCAGCTTTGGAAGGCGTGTGGCGCACGCTCATAAGCAATGTGTGAAAAGGGAACCAGGCACTGTGAAATCCCATCAGCGCTACAGCTCTCTTTGCAGAAGTAACGACTCTCTTTACCTTTCACTGATGTCTGCCTAATATATGGTATGGAACAGCCCCGCACACAATATCAGTCTCTCAGTGTCTGAGGTGAGATGCTTTCTTGGGGAAGGAAGTGGCAGTTGTTTGCAGAGACTGTGGAGAATTTTTGCAAATGTCCGTGGAGTTATGGGCTTGGAGGCTCTGACTTCGTTGGGTAGGGCTCCTGGTCTCACGCTTTGCCACAGCACATCTGCCCTGTGGCTGCCCGTGCTCAGAACTGCAGCTGCCCGTTGCCCCTGGAGACCCGACTGGTACCCAGGCTTCGCAACGAAGTGCTCTGCCCACTCAGGGAATCTTGTCCAAGGGGTCTGGAGAGGACTGGTCCTGTAAAGAGTTATCCAGACAAGATTTTCTTCTCTCCCCATCAAGAACTCGAAAGCCTGGTTTGCAGGTGTGAACGGGAATGCGGTCACTTGGGCTGAATTGCAAGATGTGCGATAGAATTTAAGAGACTCAGGGAGGAATTTGGAGCAATGCGAACATCACAGTGCCAGGGGGCTGCAAGAGTTCAGTTTTAATCAGAGACGTGTGAATGTTGCACATCTCATTTAAGCCCGTTATAGGGGCTGTGACCGTGCTGGGAATCCCAGTTAGGGACTAAAGGCGTTTCAGAAAGTCGTCAAAACAGTCTGACACCCTTTGGTGAGCCAGAGGTTTTCACTCAGCTTCCGGACAGGGAAAAAGGGTGAAACCTCGTTCTATCGCTTTCGACAAAATCTATCAAATGCCACCACTTCCCAGAGACCAAGGGGCTTCAGCATGATGCCCACGTATCTTCCAAGAGAAGAGCTGATGCCCCTACAACTCATTTCTGAAAGAGAAAGCGATTCCGCCTCCAAGATATAAATCAACCCCCCTCTCACCCCATTGGTTGACTCGGATTTGCAAATGGCCTGTGCTCAGGAAGCATTTTCACATCCTCTCAGCACAGAACAGACGGAGCATAATAGTGGCTGAGTGCATGTCTCCCATGGGCTGTGACTCCATGGTATACAGAGTGCTCGTGTAAATTCTCTCCTTGCAAAGTGTCTTCCCCAGATCAGTGTCATTTGCAGGAGATTGGCTGCCCTGACTTCAAAGATCACGTTTGGCAAAGAGATTTGTTTTTCTGCCTGGCATTTGAGCCATCCTGAATAGCTTCATTTTATGGTGGGGCTCGGGGTGGGGGTGGGGGAGAGTGGCTCATTCCCGACTTCCCTATTAAGCAGGAGGGTCCTCTGGCTTTAGGTCCCTTACCTTGTTTTCTGGGCAAAGGAATGCCCCCCTCTCCCCCAGGAGTCCTTTGAACACCCTGCCAGTTTCAGGGTGCCCTCCTTTTAATCGCCACTTCAATGAGCTCATTCACAGAGCCTTTCCCACAGCCGAGATCTCAATTTGGGCGGGCCTGCTCGGGTTTTATGTGCTTCTGTGCCAGAGACAGACCGGGCACAGGGCTCCGCTTAGCTGTTGACAGCATTCCTGGGTGGATGCGTCATGGGCTTTGGGAAGCGGTTAAGGGTCTCATGGTGACAGCATTCCAGCCGAAACACAGAGCCCCGGAACCCAATTGTGATAGGAATCCTCTCCAAAAATCTCACGGGATAGGGAAAACAATCTTCTCAGAGAGTTAACACTGGGTTTCAAAAGGGTGCTTGTCAGGGAAATGCATAGCAACTTGTACACACTGTATTTCTGCTGCAATTTTACTTCCCAAAATATTGATCTCCCCAGAGACGGGAGGGCTTTATTTTCTTTTATAACCAAGGCCACCTAGTAGAAAAGTTAAATGCATGGACTTTTTCCAAACTATCTCTGTGTTCACAAAGTAGTGGATGGGGGAGGGCAGCTGGCATTTCAAACTCAGAGTGACTATTATTAGGAAAATAGCTCATTCTTTCATTCATTCATGCAAATGCAAAAGACCTTGCTGTGCTTAGCCACTCAGGGGGAACCAGAGGCTATTGGGTCCTCCAGGGTATTCTGGCAAAATCTGAAGACATTTTCGATTTGTCTTTGCTGGGAGGTTGTTACTGGCATCTAGCGGGTCAAGGTCAGAGATGCTGCTAAACAACCTACAGTGCAAGGGCCAGCTTCCCACAGTCAGGAAATACCTGGTCCCAATGTCCCAGTGGGGTTGTTGTGAATCTCCAGGTGGATCAAGAAGGTAGCAATTTCTGTCTGTAGAGAACATTTTAACATATGCCATTGCAATGTCTGAAGTCTCTCAATTGTAATGTCAAACTCATGACAGAAGATGCATTGTCTAATTCTCTCTTATATTTCCCTCCCTCTCTCTCTCTCTCTCTCTCTCTCTCTCTCTCTATATATATATATATATATATATATATATATATAATTTTTAAATTATAATATCTTGACCAAAATGTTGCTTGGCTTAGCATGGAATAAACAATTGAAGAAATAGTCATTGAAACTGTCAACAGATGCCAATGCCAGACAACTTCTGTGCAAGGCATAATAGTGAAGGGGTAACTATGATATGACATTATCATCTGTGAGGGGCCTCATTTTCCCTCCTAAATCCCTGGTCTCAAAGTCTGACTCCATTTTTCTCTCCCATCTCTCTAGCCAAGAAGCTTTTCAGAGCTTTAGGGCACCATTGCCCTTCCTTCACTTCTAGTGGATGATTATGTTTTGGGATATCTTATCAACCAACTGAATCAGTTAAACCAATACCAATGGCTTCATTAGATCAGCCTCAAATAATGGTCCTTCAGTGAATATAAGTGGCATTGCAAAAATACAAAGAGCTAAAGAAATGAGGTGTTTTTTGTCCATGCTTTCTTTGTTCAGATAATGTTCGTCCATAGGCATTACTGAGGAAGAAGCTTTTGCTAAGTGCTGATCTTAGAACCCAGGTTCCTTCCACATTGTGGCTCTCCCATCTGCAACATGAGGTAGCAAAGGGCAACCAGCCAGCAAGAAGCAGAAAAGAGCATGAAGGTTTGCGTGTCGTAAGGAGCACACAGAAGCCCCACCCCACCTCACCAGCAGGAACTGGGTTCCAGGAAGACCTCTGATGGTTGGGGAGGATGGAAGTATATGTAGCCTTGTGTGCACAGGATGAAAAGGACATGGGTTTGCTGAGCCAGTGTCTGATGCCCTGAGTTCTTTATCGTTTCTTCACCATGTGACCTCTGCAAGTCTCTACACTTTCTGAACCTGAGGATGTTGTAACTGTCAGGTAATTCTGGCTCTGGATCCTATGATTCTGTCTGGCTTCACCATCATCTAGTCTGCTTACACTCACCACAGGACCATAGAGAGTTCCTTTCCCTGTTTCTCATCATCTGAATCCCTTCAGTAACCGTATTAGCCAGGGCTCTCCAGAGAAATAGAGTCATTAGGGTATAAATACCCTGTTGATAGATATGTCTACCTACCTATCAATCACTCTATAAATGTAAATGTAGATATAGATGTATACATAGACATAGTTATAGAAATAGATACAGATAAATAGAGGAGATTTATCATGGGAATGGGTTCATGTAATTCTGGAGGCTGTGAAGTCCCATGACATGCTGTCTGCAAGCTGGAGAACCAAGACAGATGAGGGTGTCATTTGGTCTGAGTCTGAAGGTCTGAGGCCCACAAGAACTGCAACCCCAAAAGGCTGAGAAGTACGAGCTTGATCTTCTAGGGCTGGAGAAGATGGACACCCCCACTCAGGAAGAGTCTCTGCTTTTTTATTCTGTTCAGGCTATGAACAGAGTTGATGATGCCCACCCACACTGGTGGGGGAACCTCTTAACTAAGTCTACTAATTCAAGTTCAAATCTCTTCCAGAAACATTCTCATGGATATACTCAGAAATGATGCTTTACCAGCTATCTGGGCATCCCTTAGTCCAGTCAAGCTGACACAAAATTAACCATCACAGTAACTTTCCTAATTACCCTTTCAGCTCTTCTAACTATTTCTGAGGGCACAGTGAGTGAGCAAAGCAGAAACTTGGCATGGTTTCCAGCCAAGACAGTCAACTCTGAAAGCCACCATGTGGGGAGAAGGAATCCCACCATTCCCCAGCTCTTGGGTCACCATCCCACCAGGGAAGGCCACCAGCAGAGCAGGTGCTGGAAGGTGGATTCAGGGACATGTACTGTAGGGACATTTGAGTATGACCAAGTCAGAGAGGGATGGAACACATAGGTTTGCAGTAAGAAAAACCTGGCTAAATATGCCAGTTTAAGGAAGCCCTTTCACCCCCACCCACCATCTAAATTTTCTCTGGTCCTTCTACAAAAGGTAGGGTTGGTTGGACCACATGAAGCTCAGCTTGCCACTTTATTTCATTTGTATGTGATTTTTTTTTTGTCATTTTCACAACATTCTGTAACATGAATGTCCTGAGTAACATTTCAGGTTCACCTTTCTTTTTTCCATTTGACAGAACTCCCTTTGTTTCTAGGATGAAAAATATTCCCCTTTTTCTTTCTTGTTTGCTTTTTGTCTAAGATTTTCCTGACCTATACAACTGCTGCTGAATATACTAAACACATTAAGTGTAGTGATTCGACAAACAACTGATATCATTCCCTCTTCCAAACGTACTCCTCCACCATTTACATATGTTTCTAAATTTCTTGTCTCTGTCTGCATAACGAAATCTCCGTCTGCCTTTTTAAACAAATTCCTCTCCCAATTGGTACTAGGTAGTATGGCTTCTTTGAATCCAATAAGCAAATTTAAAATTATGTGTTAAATAACACCTCACATTTCCCCCTCTCCCTACCTATACTATGTGAGCTGAACCTTTATAAATCATTCTCTGTGTTGCAGCATGTCCTTGCTATTCCTATGTATCAATAATTAACCTGTTGACTCATCATTCAAGGCTGTGTGAAACCTTGTGAAGACATCTGTGTCTCCTTTTATCATGTCTCCATGAACACTGTCTACTGAGCTGAGATTATCTTCTGGTCTCAGAGACAAACAGTTTTCACTTAATTCTCTGCTAATGTTTTCACCTGCATAATAACTTCCCTTTTCCCTCTCTCCAACTAGATGCTACACAGCTCTGAGAGCCCAGGTACTTTTATAACTGAGCTTCATCCATAATTTTAGAGTGGGCTTTATATTTTTTTAAGTAAGTGTAAAGTCAAGTTGATTGTCTATTAGTAGGGAGCATCTATACCTCTTGTCAGAACTATCCTCCTAGAAAATCCACATATAGATCGCCCTCAGGAAACTCAATAACCATTGACAATCACATAGAAGTGCAATAGTCTGCAGTTCCAGACAACTCCAGGAGAGATACACAGGACTTGTGCTAGTCAAGGCAATAATGAATTAACTGTGGTTCGTCTTGCACAAAAGACACCAAAACCAGCTCTGACAGTGACCAGGGTCCTTATTAGCGAGCAGGCTATGCAGTGAAAAAGGATCTGGGAACAGGATCAACACACATTGTTTTAAGAAAACACAACAATTGGACTCTAAAAAAATGTGTGTATAACACCATCACTGTGGAATTAGAAATGCCTAAACTTGATTTTATATTTTTTTCTTTCTTTTTTTTTTTTTTTTGAGACAGAGTCTCGCTTTGTTGCCCAGGCTAGAGTGAGTGCCATGGCATCAGCCTAGCTCACAGCAACCTCAAACTCCTGGGCTCAAGCGATCCTCCTGCCTCAGCCTCTTGAATAGCTAGGACTACAGGCATGTGCCACCATGTCTGGCTAATTTTTTCTATATATATTAGTTGGCCAATTAATTTTTTTCTATTTTTAGTAGAGATGGGGTCTTGCTCTTGCTCAGGCTGGTTTTGAACTCCTGACTTTGAGCAATCCGCCTGCCTCGGCCTCCCAGAGTGCTAGGATTACAGGCGTGAGCCACCACACCTGGCCTAAACTTGATTTTAAACTGATAAAGAACAGAGTAAATCCTGGATATGTTTTTACCAAATATATCTACACTGAAATAATATAACCTAATCACCATGGCTAGTAAAAGCTACTGTTACTAAAGTCACTTTGAAAGTATGTGGAAAATAAGTGTCTATAGGAAACAGAACTACATAAGCACATATGATATTTTATGCTGAGATTAAATGCCACCCCAAATTTTCTCTGTGTAGATTTGTCTATTAAACAATTAAAGATATTTTATAAGAAAAACATAGTAAATAACTGATAAACTTGCACTGACTGGAAAATTAACAGGAACATATACTAAAGTAAATTATTTTGGCAAAGAGAAAGTCATTCATCTTTCTCAAAAATTCACAAAGTGATAAGGCATATTTCAGTAATGGATTTGGCTATAATTACTAGGTAATTACTAAATTTGCTGTTGTGATTACTTAATATTTACTTAGTATTAACAACAAAAGGCCAGAAAGATCATACATGTTGTTTCTAGAAATAAATAATTATTAAAACATAGTGAGTCTCCCCCAACGCTGGATATAAAAGAACTCAAAGGAAAAGTTAAAATCCAATTTTCCAACAACAACAAAAGAACAAATGGATCAAAATTAAAAGGGTGAAATCTGCAAAATAGCAGAGAATGTTGGGTTCCAAAAGTAAAATAAGTTGAAATAATTATGGCTTGGGGGCTACCTTTTTCTTATACCTCCATTTTTTTTTTTTGAAGAGAAAATGAAATGACATTATCACTGTATAATATCAGTTAATTAATTAAAGATTCGGAATCCAAGTAACTCAACAACAGTTTAGAAAGACTGATTACCACTGCTGTCTGTTTATAATTACTCTGGAACACTTTTTTTTTTTTTTT
>VSMD01008258.1:0-21987 GCA_008750895.1 Mirza zaza | reverse complement strand
GAGACCAGCCTGAGCAAGAGCGAGACCCCATCTCTACTATAAATAGAAACAAATTAATTGGCCAACTAATATATATAGAAAAAATTAGCCGGGCATGGTGGCGCATGCCTGTAGTCCCAGCTACTCGGGAGGCTGAGGCAGCAGGATTGCTTGAGCCCAGGAGTTTGAGGTTGCTGTGAGCTAGGCTGACGCCACGGCACTCACTCTAGCCTGGGCAATAAAGTGAGACTCTGTCTCAAAAAAAAAAAAAAAAAAAAGGCTATTGCATGGCCTAGCAAGAAGGAATGGTTGCTTACACGAACCATGACGGTGGAAAAGGACAGAGGAGGACGCACAGGATACAAGCTTGGGAGCAGGATCTGCAGGATATAGAGAACTAGAGGGAAGTGTCAAGAATAACTTTTGAGGTTTCCGCCATAGGAAACGGAAGATGAACGGCGGAGGCTGCCAGGAAAGAAAATGAGGAGTAAAACTCGAGGTGGGAGTAGAGATTTTTGAAAAAGAGCAGTTGGGCGAGGGCCGAGGAATTTCCTTACGCGGGAGCGAGGTCTGGCGGGAACAGACGGGGCGGGGCCTGAGGAGGGGCCCTCGCGAGTGCAGGTTCGGACGGGTGGAGCATTTGCAATTGAGGTAGGCGGAGCAGAGGTGGGAGCCTGCCCCGGGGTGGGGGTGGGGGAGAAGTGCCTCGAGGGAAGCGAGAGTTCGCTAAAGGATGCTCTTGGAGATGGGGGCAGAATCGTAGCGACTAACAGTGGGCTTCGGGGTGAGACTGACAGGACTAGGATGCCAGCAGGTTCCGCTCCGCAGGCTTGGAAATGCCGGACGCCGAGTGCGGGGACGGGGACGGGGACGGGGACGGGGAGGCCGCCGGTCCCTCCCCTGGTGCGGAACCAATTGTGACGGCGCCGAGGTTTCCAGCCGGCGCTACAAAGGTGATGCACGGGGGGGCGGCGTGCGCCGGCGTGACGCGGCTGCGCTGGAAGAGCCGGGCCAAGGCCGAGGCGGCGGTGGCGGTAGCTGGAGGCGGCGGAGCGACGACTGCCCTGCATCCCAACCACCATGAGCACCAAGCAGGTCACTTGCAGGTCAGTGCGCAGGGGCTGGGAGCGCCAGGCCACTTCGGGCAGCTCTCCCGGGCCCTGGTGTCTGGCGGTGCGCCTCCGTCCTGCCGCCAGGGAAACTGAGGCTGGAGCGGAAAGTTACTCAGCTGTTCGCCGTGGGGCTTTTCGAGGCAGGGCTGGCGCTGCGGCTAGAGCTGCGGATCCGGCGGGTGCGGGACGGGGTCTCGGGGCCGAAGCCAGCACGGGGGCCCGCGCCGCGAGCTTGAAGCGCAGCCCCTGGAGGCGGGAAGGAAGGAGACTGCTGCCAGGGCCGTGCAGCGTGCGCGGGGTCCTGGGAGGAGGGCTCTTGGGGCTCACAGTTTAACTGGAAAAGGAGATTTGGAGTTGAGTGAAGAGACACCGAGAGGCCATTTGCAAATAGGAATACCACGAGGGAGCCTCAAAGAAGCTGGGGCCCTGAGTTCGCTTCCCAGGAGTCTGAAGAATCCAGATACAACCAGAAGTTGCAGAGAGTTAGCAAGTAAGAATTACTGTGTGGAAAATAACGGCAGGTAGCATTTCCTGAAGATCTGTTAAGCGCCTGCATATTTCCAAGTCCTTTATATTCATTATCACTACACTTTACCGTAACAGTACTAAGCAGTTATTATCCCCATTTTACAGTGCAGGAAACTGAGCCCGGAAGGGGCTAAGTGATACCCTTATCTTATTGAGAGAACCATTTGGGAGGAAAAATATAACAGTAATGGATGTTATGTTGTAGAACACCAGGTAGCTACGCTGTGGCTGCTACTGTGAAATAGAAATAATTTGGTTGTATAACACCCTCATGTCTGTCTGTCTTTCTTTCCTTTCCTTCTTTTTTTTTTTTTTTTTTGAGACAGAGTCTCACTTTATTGCCCAGGCTAGAGTGAGTGCTGTGGCATCAGCCTAGCTCACAGCAACCTCAGACTCCTGGGCTCAAGCAGTCCTGCTGCCTCAGCCTCCCAAGTAGCTGGGACTACAGGCATGCGCCACCATGCCCGGCTAATTTCTTCTATATATATCTTAGTTGGCCAATTAATTTCTTTCTATTTATAGTAGAGATGGGGTCTCGCTCTTGCTCAGGCTGGTCTCGAACTCCTGAGCTCAAATGATCCGCCCACCTCGGCCTCCCAGAGAGCTAGGATTACAGACTTGAGCCACCGCGCCCGGCCACCTTCCTTTCTTTGAGACGGAGTCTCACTCTGCCACCTGGGCCAGAGTGCCGTGCAGCAACCTCAAAACTCCTGGGCTCAAGCGATCCTCCTGCCTCAGCCTCCTGAGTAGCTGGGATTACAGGCTCGCCAGATGCCCTGCCGATTTTTCTATTTTTAGTAGAGAGGGGGTCTGGCTTTTTCTCAGGCTGATCTTGAACTCCTGACCTCAATCGATCCTCCCCCTTCGGTCTCCCAGAGTGCTAGGATTACAGGCAGGCTCTGGCCACACTCTCATTTCTTGATAAGCTTGGGGCTTACTGGTATTAGGGATGTAGTTCTATTGAGTTGTTCGCTTGGAAAATACAAATTTCATTTTAATAATTGGTTTTAGTAAAACCTGTGTGGGAAAAATTGCTAAAAAATTGTATAGTTTGATTATGTAATAAACCGTTTAAGGTTCATCTCTGTATTGTTACTTTTGTTCATTAGAATGAATAATTAAGAAATGACTATGTAAAATGTTTTCTGTTAGCATTAGTGTTCATTAATTATTCAACCATATTACCCAAGGCCCAGGTGGCTTATATTAAGCAATTGTCAGAAATTTGCCCGGAATGTCTGTAAAGAGACTTTTACTAGGTTATTTATACTAGAAGATCTTTTGTGAAGACGAGTGTATGTGTATTTACTTATTTTTGGTTGTGTAAAGTTTCCCCTGTTGGAGAAAGTGTGTCTAGGTCATTGTGTACTGTAAAGCAGATTGTAGCTACCTAGAAAACCCTCTTTGCTTTATGGTTTAATTCTATCATTCCCATACCTGATCACCTGCTCCTTTTGTTTTTTGGATGTGCCCAAAAAACAGTGCACATTTTTATAATGCTTTATAATTGAATCTCAACTCTGTGTAGTATCTGATTTTACAAATAAGGAAACTTTATGCTCAGAAAGACTTGAGGCTTACCCAGAATTTCACATCTTAGTTCAAGAACAAGTACCAAGATCCTTAAATCAGGATCGTCTTGGTTTTTTCCTTGTACACCTGGAGATAGATTGGCCTGGAAGCTTTAATTCTGTTTCCCAACAAGGGTATCCTGCAGAATGTCACTTTCATATAAACCAAGTGGATTGGAATGTTGAGAAGGGATCACTTCTGAAGTACTAATATTTTGGGGGGTGGCTTAAAATGTGCTGAGGGCACTTTTAGGTGCTCTATTAGTCACATACTGTGGTGTATAATCCAGCAACCAACACTGTTCCACAGATTGTGAAACTGACCCTCAGCATTGAAGTAACTTGTCCCAGGTCATTCAGCTTCTAAGTGCAGAGGTGTTTCATGTTCTCATAGACTTTACGGCCTCTAAATAAGTTTGGGAAATGCTAAAGTAAAATTCTTTAACTGTAGGACTTTTCAAAGCGTTTAATATGCTCCTGTGAAGAACAGCTCATACAAAGACATGTAAAAAACAAAAGAAATTTACTTGCAAGGAGGGACAAGGCCTCCCAATGACTGCCTTATCAAATAAACAGAACAGGTATTTTTTTTTTTTTTTTTTTTTTGAGACAGAGTCTCTGTTGCCAGGGCTGGAGTACAGTGGCGTCAGCCCTAGCTCACAGCAACCTCAAACTCCTGGGCTTAAGCAATCCTCCTGCCTCAGCTTCCCAAGTAGCTGGGACTACAGGCATGCACCACCATGCCCGGCTGTTTTTTTTTTCTATATATTTTTAGTTGGCCGATTAATTTCTTTCTATTTTTAGTAGCGATGGGGTCACGCTCTTGCTTGGGGTGGTTTCAAACTCCTGACCTTGAACAATCCTCCTGCCTTGGCCTCCCAGAATGCTAGGATTACAGGCGTGAGCCACCTTACCTGGCCCAGAACAGGTATTTAAATGGAAAAAACCGCAATATTATGAAGAATACCAAGTTTACTTTAGTCTGTTCATAATGGAAAAGTTTTTCTCTCTTTGTTATCTTATTCACAACAGCCTTATCTCCAGGCATTGATAATTTATAGGAAATGTTTAAGGTATGGCCGTGGCGTCCCAGAGTGCTAGGATTACGGGCACAGTGGCTCACATCTGTAATCCTAGCACTCTGGGAGGCTGAGGCAGGAAGAAAGAAAAATTGGCCGGTGTGTTAGCACCCACCTATAGTCCCAGCTACTCAGGAGGCTGAGGCAGGAGGACTGCTTGAGCCAAGGAATTTGAGGTTGCAGTGAGCTATGATGATGTCGTTGCACTCTAGCTGGGGCAACAGAATGAGACTCTGTCTCAAAAGAAAAAAATGTTTAAAATATGGTTTATTTTGGGGACCAGACCTAAGCAGGGTGCTCAGCTGGTTTTTTTTATTTGTCTCAGGTAAGAAGTGTTTTTAGGTTTGTTTTCCTCACTGTGGGACGTGATATACATGCTTTTGTTGAATGGCAGGAGAACAATGTCAGTTTTGCTTTTAATATTATGTCTTTACAAGAGATAGATGTTAAATGCTAGGATTCCCTAATGACAAATTCCCTAATGTCAAATTCTAATGACAAAGAAACTGCATATGTTTATTGTGTGGGATGGCAAGCATGGCTGCCATTCATGAAGTTATGTTGTCAGTCTACTTTCCTGACCCCTTGACATAGCACTTTAGCCACATTCTCAAACTGGGAATCATTGTTGCTGATTTTTTGCCCTAACCATCTCCTTATGTCTTTCAGTCTGTTTTCAAAGCCCTGGTATAGGCCCTTTGGCTTGGCAGCCAATTTTTTCACCCCCTCTTCTCATATGATAGAGGTTCCCTTCATCTCGTAATCACTAGTACAAGACCTAGAATTTCATTGTCCTCTGATAGTTAAGCCTAGGGCTTTTGATTCTGAAGTCATAAAACCTGAAGGCTCTTTCCAGTCATCAGGAAGAGTTTGAGCTCCAGAGTTAGGCAGTTCTAGATTCTGTTCCTGGTACCACCTGTGCCATAGTTTCCTCATCTGTAAAATGAGGATGGTAATGCCTAACTGGCAGGGTTGATGAAAAAAATAATAGCAACAAACCATCTTAAAGCATTTATTTTGTGTAAGGCTAAGCACTTACATGCATTTTTGCAGTTAAACCTCACAGTAGTATATCCCAGCAGTTTATGAAGTAAGTACAATTATTATACATGAGGAAACTGAAGCCTAGAGGTTTAAATAAATTGTTCAAAGTTGGCCGAGCGTGGTGGTTCATGCCTGTAATCCTAGCATTCTGGGAGGCCGAGGCAGGAGAATCATTTGAACTCAGGTGTTCGAGACCAGCCTGAACAAGAACGAGACCCTGTCTCTACTAAAAAAAAATAGAAATTAGCTGAACAACTAAATAAAATTGTTCAGAGTCACATAGCAATCAGACTGACATTAGCATCTGCATTTTATCACCACATTATACTTTAATTCATCTCCACCTCGAATCAATAAGTTTGTTTTAAGCTTACTACTGTGCCTAGTGTTTGCTCCCTTCCCCCTCAGTGGGTCACAGCAGTACAGCCATAAAGTTTTTGCCTGTGAAAAATGCAAAGAAAAGTGACACTGAGAATGCAAATTGCCCATGTACTTGGAAATCATTTGCGAAAGTATTTTGCTAGAGAGAGTTACCATTGAAGGGCCTGTTAGAAATGGGATTGGTGGTTTGGCTCAGTTGCAGCTAGAGCTGCTGGCAGGTCTGTGTGGCCAGTAGTCAACCTGATATCCTTTGCAGCTTATAATAGCCGTACTGTCTTAAACAGTCTTTCGGGGTCACCAAGGGTAACAGACCTCTTTGGAGTGTTCCCCAGAAAGAACTTCCCTATTCTGAGCACTTCACCTGCCTAGCTTTCGTCCCCTCTCTTAACTAGCTCATGTCTCAGTCCCCTCCCCTGGAAGATATAAGGGATGGTTTGTCCATCAGGAAGAATGAGCAGTTGGATATTACAAAGTGCAACATGAAAGAGGCCTGGATTAAACTTAATATAACATACATGGAGAGAGGAATGACTATAAGTGGATAATAGAGATGCCCCAAATCAGTGGTCCTCAACCTTTTTGCACCAGGGACTAGTTTCATGGAAGACAATTTTTCCACGGACTGGGGGTGGGGGGTGGGGGGATGGTTTGGGGATGATTTAAGTGCATTACATTTCAGTCAAACCTCTCTGCTAATGATAATCTGTATTTGCAGCCACTCCCCGGACCTAACATCACTGCCTCAGCTCCACCTCAGATCATCAGGCATTAGATTCTCCTAAGGAGGAAACAACCTAGATCCCTTACATGTGCAGTTTACGGTAGGGTTCTTTAAAATAGGATTCTCGCTCCTTCAATAATCTAATGCCACCACTGACCTGACAGGAGGTGGAGCTTATGGAGTGATGGAAAACACTGTAAATGAAGATGAAGCTTCACTCACTCGCTGTCAGCCGCTCACCTGCTGTGCGGCCCAGTTCCTACCAGGCCATGGACCAGTGGTTGGGAACCGCAGCCCCAAATGACAGGCAGGATTTGCTCTTGGTGGTTTTGTTTTGTCACTGGAGAGTGGGAATGGTGACATGTGCTAGAAAATAGGCCTGAGCTAGCTTCACCTCTTACATAACACTTGTTTCACACTTTACTTTCTTGAAGGCAGTGATGGTGGTCTAGAAGTTATTTTTGAGCTTGTTTAAATCTCAGTTCAATCACTTACAGAAGGGAAGTGGCTTACATGAAGTTAGCAGTTTACAAGTGGCAAAACTAACTAGAAGCTCTGGTTGGCAGTTAAATATTTCGTCTTTTAATGGAAAATTAGTGGTTTGGAAGGCAAGTTTTCTGAATAGTACTTATGGGAGGTGACAGAATTATAAAAAGCATCCATGTAGCATGCTACTACCTAAAAAAAATCTTTCCTCTTGCCTGCCTGGTTGACAAATAATATCTGATAGAGGACCTCTGGTAGTCTTCTACCCTGATTCTTTCAGGAAATTTTCTGGTCTAGTTGCTTCAAAAAAAACTATGAAGTACGTATTAGATCTCACTTTTGTGTAACTGTTTATGTTGCCACTTTGAGTCTGTCCTCTTCCAGTGTTTATGCGTTTACCAATCCTGATAGCTCTTTGTTATTCATAGTTGGCTCTTGGCACTGTATTTTTGTTATTGTTGTTGTTTACTATTATACCTTCAAAGATCAAAGATTGCTATATTTGAGGACAATTGAATTAATATTGCTATCTTGAATAGTATTTCTCAAAAAGACTTATCAAACTCCTTAGATATATAATATACTTTTGTGTTTGGCATCCCCAAGCCCACCCCTACACCCAGAGATTGACTAGAAAGTCTAGTGGGGCCCAGCATACAGATGTAGTCAGGCTGAGATTATGGCAGTGATGTAGTAAGGAGTCACAACCAGATTATGAGCAGAGAAGACACAGGTGGCGTCTGGAAGAGCCTTAGTGCTGCTTCCTATATCTCTCCCTCCACAAGAGGGCCACACAGCACACTCTTCCTACAGCATCTGAAGTGCAGCAAGCAACATGTGCCCAGGGCAGCCTGTTAGGCTGGTCATGTAGGCACCCTCTTCTTAGCATGCACTAAAATTCCAGAATCTCAGAAGGAAAGCAGGTGTTCAGCATGAACCACATGGTTTGTACAGTTTAGGCACACTGAGCCACTCTTATCATTTAGGGAGAGTTTTATATCTACATAGGGAGTGTTTACTAGCCATGTTCCCAGATGCCAGGCAGGGCCCAGCCTTGGAAGCAGACCTTCTAAGGGTAGCAGTCTCAGATCTGCTATGGTAACTCTTTTCTGTGCACTTTCAAGATCAGTATTGTGAATAACATGAACTCTTTGGTAGATATTTTTTAAAGTTCCTTATAAGTTTCTAACAGTGCCCTTAGTTTGCCAGGTTGTGTTCTGTGCTTCCCTTCCTCCTTTTTTTAAAAAAGTAAATCTGTAACAGCCTTGTAGCAAGTTACTGTACAGTGTCTGATCTAGTGAGAGACCCCCACAAGGGTGTGTTCCTGGGGAAAGCCTAGCTGACTACCTAGAAAAGACTAGAGGATGGCTCTGTAGTATAGTCACTTAAGTCATGGAGCCAGCTCTCATCTTTGTAGGTGCAGAAGTTTGATTGTTGTTGTACATAGAAGTGGCTTTGTGCTGTCCAAACACAGGAGAGAATGATATATAAACTAGAATATCCTTTTCTCCCTGTGAAAAATGAAATTGCCAGGTGGGCCTGGTTAGCACTTCCTCTGCTTTTATGGAGACAAACAGGTGAGAAAGTTAGAAGTTTGGTAAGCAAGCGGGGATGGAAGATCTTCAGCTCTCATGGTGCCAGCTGGCAGACTCCCAGGCCCTTTTCAGGGGCAAACGTATAGCATGTTCACTGGTGCCCTTGCTCCGGAGACACTGGCAGTCCGGGCCTCTTGGACCTCCCCTGCCGTTCCTTAGATCCTATTCCCTTCCTTCTATTGTCCAGTTCAGTTCTGTTTTCTGGTTCCAGACAGACCATATAAATGGTAAGGTTTAGGCTTTTTTTTTTTTTTTTTAAAGAGAGACAGGGTCTGTCACCCAGGCTGGAGTGCAGTGGTGTGATCATAGCTCGCTGCAGCCTTGAACTCCCCAGATGAAGTGATCTTCCTCCCTCAGCCTCCCGAGTAGCTAGGACTGCAGGCATG
Organism: Mirza zaza; assembly: GCA_008750895.1. Lineage (NCBI taxonomy): Eukaryota > Metazoa > Chordata > Mammalia > Primates > Cheirogaleidae > Mirza > Mirza zaza. The sequence goes on along the minus strand of VSMD01008258.1, from coordinate 13,105 downwards.
TACCACCACACCTGGCTAGGTTTAAGCTTTCTGTATCTATTTGCATTCAGTTGTGTTCCAGCTATGCCTTCCTGAATTTATTCCCAAGCATTCATCAGAGACCAGATGTTCTCAACTACATGTTCAAGAGCACAGTGGGGTAAAAGATGAGGAACCATGTTTTAGGGACCACACTGTAAAGGCATTGTGATGGGGAAATCAGTCTTGTTTGGGAAAGGTCGGGGCTATCAGGAAAGACCTGAGTTGGGGCCCCTGGACCTAGATCTTCTGTAAGTCATCTCACCTCTCTGAACCTCGACTTTCCTATTTGCATCATGTAATAATATTCCACATGATGGTGTTAGGATTAAATGAGATAAAGGAGGGGAAAGTGCTAAACAGTATTGATAGTTATTTTTTGTCATATCTTTTATATTTCTTTCTCATTGTCATGTATTTTCTCATAACGTACTTGTTCAGAGGGAAGAGGATCTTCTTTGCCCAAAAGTCTTTCAAAGTATATGTGAGTTACCCCTCCTTACCAATGGTAAATTGTCACAGTCATATAGGAGAGGACTGAAGTCGGTGAAACCAGATTGGCTATAAGTGATAGCATGAAATCTGAGGCCAGTTACATCTCAAGAAGTCATTCTGCTCTTTTGTCTACTTTTGTATATGTTGGAAATTTTCCATAATGTTTTTTAAATAACTTAAAACATAGGTTCACAGATAAAACTCCTTTGCCAAAAAGTTTCATAGTGAGATTTCCTTAGCCTTTAATAAGCTGATAATTTTATTTCTTTAGGGCCCTCCCAGTATGGACATGGTGACCTCCAAATGTTCTTTTCCCCTGCAGTTTCACCCTCTCCAGTCTGTCTGCCACCCTGTAGGTGGCAGGTCCCCAAGGGACCTTTCTGAGAAAGACTGGGAAACTGTGGTTAATAAGTTTCTACAGGATTCTCAGAACCTTTCCTCTGCTACTGTTTGTTGACTAGATGGTGCAGGTCCCTAAGCTTATTTGATCCCTCCTTTTGAGGCACATGCATTAGGTTTGGAGCTGGCTCCAGGGTGCCTCAGGGTAAGAGGGTGATGAAGGGCAGTGGTGTTCCAGTCTGCCCCCAGCCCTCAATGCCTGCATGCCTCTGCCTTTTTCTGGCTCTGCTCTCTCCTGGCACTGACTCCTCCGCCCACCTCCTCCACTCTGCAGATCTTGTTTAGGAATGCTTAGGCGCGGCCCCCTCTGGGATGTTGTCCTCCCTCAGTCCACGATATGTCTCCTTTCTTTCTGCCCCATTCTCTGCCCTCCCTGTTGTAAGGCATACATCACTCTTGTAACCAACTGCCGGTTTGTCAGTGTCCTTCACTGGACTTTAATAAGAGCTGAACTTTGTAAGGTCCTCACTGTGGGAGAGGTACTATACTGAGCATTTTATATACTTTTTTTAACCACATGTTTGCCAGTATTGGATCATCTTTATAATTTTTAAACTAAAACAACCTTTTATTATTACAAAAGCTGTATATGTTCACACATATAATCTGTATTTTAGAACATACAGATGGCAAAAATAAGATAAGAATATCACATCCTTTCCTCTCAGAGATCACCATTCTTCACATACTTTTATATATCTTTCCAGATTTTGAAAATGCATGTATATATACATTTATAATTTTTTACCAAATTTAGATCATACTGTTTATGCTGGTTTTTAAAAAAAATTTTATTGTGGTAAAATATACATAACATAAAATTTAACATCTTAACCATTTATATGTTTATAGTTCTGTAGTGTTAAGTACATTCACATTGTTGTATATGTATAGACCACATCTTTTTTTTTTTTTTTTTTTGAGATGAGGTCTCATTGTGTTGCCCACACTGGTCTCAAATCCCTGACCTCAAATGATCCTCTGCCACAGCCTCCTTAGTAGCTGGGATTAAAGATGCCAGCCACTGTGCCTGGCTAGACCACATCCTGTGTGTTCATTCATCCCATTCATCCATCGGTGGACATTTGGGTTGCTTCCACCTTTTGCCTATTGTAATGCTGCTGTGAACATGAATGTACAAATATTTATTTGAGTCCCTGCTTTTAGTTCCTCCATGTATATTCCCAAAAGTGGAATTGCTGGATCATGTAGTAAATCTATTTTTAATTTTTTGAGAAATTGCCATACTATTTTTTCTATAGCAGCTGCACCATTTTACACTGTTTATGCTGTTTTCTAATCTGTTCTTTTCAGTTAAAAATTTTGAACTTTCTATGTCAATAAATTTCTGTTTTATGTAATACCTAGTACATACTCAGATTTCTCCAGTTGTCCTAAAAAATGTCTTTTATATCTGATTTGTCCAAACCAGATTATGGTCCAGGACTAAATATTACATCTGATTATTATTTTCCCCTGCTCCTGTCTACTAACCTAGCATGGGTCCCTCCTTTTTTTCTTTCTTTTTTAACAGCTTTTTTTGAGGTCTGATCTACATACCATAAAATTCACCTGTTTGAAGTGTATGATTCAAAGATTTTTAGTAAATTTATAAAATTGTACAACCATCACCAATTAAATTTTAGGACAGTTACATCATCCTAAAAAGATCCCTTGTGCCCATTAGCAGTCACTCCCCATTTTCCCCTCTACCAAATCTAGGCAACCACTTAATCTACTTTCTGTCAACACAGTGATTTGCCTTTTCTGGACATTGCATATAAATGGAATCATGCAACATGTGGTCTTTTGTGAATAGTTCCTTTCACTTTAGCTTGTTTTCAAGGTTCATTCATATTGTAGCATGTGTCAGTACTTCATTCCTTTTATTATATGGATATATTACATTTTGTTTATTCATTTGGTAGATATTTGAGTTATTTCCACTTTTTAACTGTTACGAATAATGCTGCTTTAAACATTGATGTACAAGTATTTGTGTAGACATAGATTTTCATTTTCTTGGGTATATATGGCTAGAATTGTAGGATCATATGGTATGGAGTCATATCAGTAGGCAAATAATATTTGAGTTAAGTTTTTTCTAAATAGATATTGAGTCCAGCATCATTTGTTGAAAAGACTATTCTTTCCCTCGTTGAATTACCTTGACACCTTTATCAAAAGTCAATTGATCATTATGTGTGTGGTTCTATTTAGGGACTCTTTAAAGAGCCCCTGCAGCCTCCCTGAACTCTAGTTTCTGTCTCCTAATCTCAGCAAGACTGTTGTGCTTTGCCTGAGGTTCCCCCCCTGCACCAAGGCACAGAATATACCTCCAAGTAGAAAGTCAGGCTGAACACGGGGCTCACTTCCTGTGTTTTCGTTCCAAGGACTAAGCTCTTGTTGCTTTTTGTCCATTGTCTGAAAGCAATTGTTTTACATATTTTGTTCCATTTTATAGTTTTCTACAGTGGGAGGACAAGATCTGTGCTCCTTCATGTGGACAGAAACAAAAATCTGCCCCCCTCTTTGTGCTTCAATTCGGATAGTTTCTATTCTGTCTTCAAGTATTATGATCTTTTCTTTTGTAGTATCCAATCTACTAAGCTCATCTAATATAATTTTCATTTCAGATGTTGCATTTTTCATTTCCAGAAGTTCCATTTGGTTCTTTTTTGTATCTTCTGTTTATCTCCACATTATATTCATGTTTTCCTTTAAATTCTTCAGTATGTTGAGCATTTTTATAATAGCTGTTTCTTAAGGTCCTTGTCTGCTGATTCCATCATCTCTGTTATTCCTATTGATCAGTTTTTCTCCTGGTTGTGGGTCACGTTTTCCGGATTTTTGGCATATCTAGTAATTTTTTACTGGATGCCAAACATTATGAGTGTTTCTGAGCATTTGGATTTTATTTTCTTCCTTTAAAGAATATTAAAGTTTGTTTTGGCTGACAGTAAGTTACTGTTTACCATCAGGTTGATCCTTTTAAAGTTTATTTTTAAATTTTATTAGAGTAAGTATAAAATATTCTTTTACTCTAGGATTAGTTTATCCTTAATACCGAGGCACGTCCTCTGGGGTTTCTCTACTGTTTGCTCTGAGTACTCATCCAGGTCTCTCTGCTCTGGCAGGACAAAAGTAGAATACCTCCCAGTTATTCCTGTACTGGTTATTCCTTTGAGGTCCAGACTCCATATCTCCATGGAACATTTTTATACAGAAGGTCTCTGACTTAATGGTAATTGACTTAGGATGGTTCAAATTATGATATTTTGACTTTGTGATGATGTGAAAGTAATATGCATTCAGTAGAAACAGTGTTTTGGGTGCCCATACAACCATTCTGTTTTTCACTTTCAGCACTGTATTCAGTAAATTACATGAGATTATGCAACACTTTATTATAAAATAGGCTTTGTGTTAGATGGTTTTCCCCAATTGTGGGCTAACGTAAGTGTTCTGAGCATGTGTAAGGAAGGCGAGGCTAAGCTATAATGTTCAGTAGGTTAAGTGTGTAAAATGCATTTTGACTGATGATATTTTAAACTTATAATGGGTTTATCAGGACATACTCCATTAAAAGAGGAGAATCTGTATATATCTTTTGATGCCACACTTTGGTATTTGATCCTTACCACAACCCAGTGAAGTAGGTGGTGTAGTCTCTATTTTGTAGATAAAAGTAGTGAGTGAGGCCCAGGGAAGTTGGTTTGTGATGTGTTTGTAAGTGGCAGGGCTGAATCTTGAGCCCAGTTTCTGGCTCCTAATGGAGCCTTTGTTCTCATGCCCGTTGTGCTCCATGAGAACAGATAGAGCGGGGTTTTTTGTTTTTGTTTTTGAGACACAGTCTCACTCTGTTGACCGGGCTAGAGTGCCGTGGTGTCAGCCTGGCTCTCAGCAACCTCAAACTCCTGGGCTCAAGTGATCCTTCTGCCTCAGCCTCTCAAGTACCTGGGACTACAGACATCCACCACCATGCCCGGCTATTTTTTTCTATATATATTTTTAGTTGAACAATTAGTTTCTTTCTAATTTTAGTAGAGATGGGGTCTTGCTCTTGCTCGGGGCAGTTTCAAACTCCTGACCTTGAGCAATCCACCCGCCTTGGCCTCCCAGAGTGCTAGGATTACAGGTGTGAGCCACCGCGCCGGGCCGTAGAAAGCAGTTTTTCATGGAGTTTTTCTCAATTATGAGGCTCACATTTTACATCTTTAATGTATCTCAAATCAAGAGGATGTATCTTTTTTTTTTTAATTTCTTTTTAAGAGACAAGGTCTCAGCGGGGTGTGGTGGCTCATGCCTGTAATCTTAGCACTCTGGGAGGCTAGGGCGGGCAGATCATCTGAGCTCAGGAGTTTGAGACCAGCCTAAGCAAGAGCAAGACCCCATCTCTACCAAAAATAGAAATTAGCTGGGCATGGTGGCATGTGCCTGTAGTCCCAGCTACTTGGGAGGCTGAGGCAGCAGGATTGCTTGAGCCCAGGAGTTTGAGGTTGCTGTGAGCTAGGCTGACGCCACGGCACTCTAGCCTGGGCAACGAAGTGAGACTCTGTCTCAAAAAAAATAAAAAGAGAGACAGGGTCTTTGTCACCAATGCTGAAGTGCAGTGGTGTGATCATAGCTCACTCTGTAACCTTGAACTCCTGTGCTCGAGTGATCCTCCCACCTCAGCCTCCTGAGTAGCTGGGACCACAGGTGTGTGCCACCATGTCTGGCTGATTTTTAAAAATGTTTTTGTAGAGGCCAGATGCTGTGGCTCATGCCTATAATCCCAGCACTTTGGAAGGTTGAGGCAGGATTGCTTGAGGTCAAGAGTTTGAGACCAGCCTGGGCAACATATCGACAGACCCCGTCTCGGTAAAAAATTTAAAAGTTAGCTGGGTTGTGGTGGTGCATATCTGTAGTTATGTTCAAGAATATGCATATTTTTATAACAAAGTGGGCTTCTAAAAGTTGCGTGCCTGTGCTCGTCTCTGCAGGTATTTTATGCATGGTGTGTGTCGGGAAGGAAGCCAGTGCCTGTTCTCACATGACTTGGCAAACAGCAAGCCGTCTACCATCTGCAAGTACTATCAGAAGGGCTACTGTGCCTATGGAACTCGGTGCAGGCAAGGACTCCACGACAGGCCCCAGCTGTTACACTGACTTCATGTGGAGCTTGGGTGTTGATGAGGGGGAAATTTCCCTTTAAAAGTAATATGACATTACAAAAAGTATGGCAAATAAGCTTAAAACCTCAGTTTCAATACCCTAAAACTACTTTTAACTTTTTAAACTACTTTTCAAGCCTTTTGTTATGAATATATAAGTTATAAAATTGTACTCACAATCAACATAAGATTTTATATCTTGCTTCCCTGCCCTTAACATGTCATAAGTGTTTTTCCTTTGCTGCTGTTTTATCTCCTGACTATACTTTTATAATCTTAATGTACCATCATTTTATTAGCTATTCCTCTGTTAGACATTTAAGTGGTTTCCAGTGCTTTTTTTAGTACAAGTTAGGAGAGGCTGGACTCCTGGTTATTACACTAGCCCTTGGTAACATTTTGGGGACTCCTGCCCAAAGAACACTGGGTTGTTCAGGCATTGGGAGATTTCAGCTCAACATCTGTTTAGAACTTTTGGGCTTTCTTTGGATGGTCTGGAGCAGGGTGTCTGTCCCACTGAAGCCACACCCCAGTAGGTGATAAATAGCGAATGTCCCACTCACACTGAATGGCCAGGCAGCTGTTACTGATCGATAAGCCTGTTAGAGTTTAAATATCGGGAAAGATGGTTTCCTTCTCCACCTCAATGGGTGGAGCAGGAGGAGGGCCGCTGACATCCGGGGAGTGGGCGGCACATGTGGGGAGTGTGTCCGTGATGCATCTGCCCTGTATTGTGTTTAGATACGATCACACGAGGCCCTCTGCTGCCGCTGCTGGTGCTGCAGGTACCGTGCCCCACAGTGTGCCCTCCTCGGGTTTCCACGGTCCTCGCCCTCCTTCTGACCTCACCGCATCTGTTGCGAAAACTAATTCACAGGAACCTGGGAAACGCGAGAAGAGAACATTGGTACTTCGAGACCGAAGTGAGTGAGCAGAAGCCTTTCCTTGCATCTTTTTGAAACGTAGTCTTACTTATCTGTGGTGCTACTTTCTGGCTTTCTCTTGTCAAGATGCTCGTAAGCTAATGCCCCTCCCAGTTAATCATCCAAATGGAGAGACTCCAGAACCGTTCTGAATGAGGGCTCCACTTGCCTTTCAGAGCATTTAGGTGATGCATTTGGCCTCGTGCTCAAAGCTGGGTTGAGCTCCAGTGGCTGGGTAGAACATAGAAAGTGATCTTTCTGTCAGTGTGTAATTGCCATCTTCATGTGATTATCCAGTAAGTGAGAAGCATCAGGCTCCTCATTTCAACACTAAGTACTTTGATAAAAGGCATATTTCACTGTTTGACTTTTAGGTCATGAATAGTCTTAGTTCTTACACCGACCAGTGTTTGGTGTTTAGATTGCACCTTTGGAAACAGAATAGCATGTTATGGTCTGTGCCCTGGGACAGCGTTTGGGAAGATGAAAGCTACAAATTATAAAAGTTGTTTCATTGACTGGTCCTCAGCAGGTGAAGAGATTTCTAGTTCTTGGAACTGTGCACCATAAGCGAGGCAGATTCCATTCTCAGCAGACATGCAACCCGGTGGGACATGTCACCACACGAAAGCTCGGAGTCTGTGCAGTGGGAAGGCCTTTGTCGTCACTGGTGTTTCAGCACTGGCGTAGGGGCCCGGGGATTTGGTCTAGACTTTTATTCTGGTTCACTTTTCTTTTTTTTGAGACAGAGTCTGGCTCTATTGCCCAGGCTAGAGTGCCGTGGCGTCAGCCTAGCTCACAGCAACCTCAAACTCCTGGGCTCAAGCAATCCTTCTGCCTCAGCCTCCCAAGTAGCTGGGACTACAGGCATGTGCCACCATGCCCGGCCAATTTTTTTTTTCTTAATATATATTTAGGCCGGGCATGGTGGCTCATGCCTGTAATCGTAGCTCTCTGGGAGGCCAAGGCGGGTTGATTGCTCAAGGTCAGGAGTTCGAAACCAGCCTGAGCAAGAGCGAGACCCCGTCTCTACTATAAATAAAAAAAAGAAATTAATTGGCAAACTAATATATATAGAAAAAATTAGCCAGGCATGGTGGTGCATGCCTGTAGATGCCTGTAGTCCCAGCTACTCAGGAGGCTGAGGCAGCAGGATTGCTTGAGCCCAGGAGTTTGAGGTTGCTGTGAGCTAGACTGACGCCACGGCACTCACTCTAGCCTGGGCAACAAAGCGAGACTCTGTCTGTCTGTCTGTCTGTCTGTCTGTCTGTCTCTCTCTCTCTCTCTCTCTCTATATATATATATATATATATATGTATGTATGTATGTATGTATGTATGTATACACACATATATATTTTTTGTTGTTGTCCAGATAACTTCTTTCTGTTTCTAGTAGAGATGGGGTCTCGCTCCTGTTCAGGCTAGTCTCGAACTCCTGACCTTGAGTGATCCTCCCACCTCAGCCTCCCAGCGTGCTAGGATCACGGACGTGAGCCACCATGCCCGGCTATTCTGGTTCACTTTAAAATGATTGGTGACTTCACTGGTTTACACTGTATTCTATTGCCCTCATTCTAAATTCCCCTGGACTTAATGTTTTTGGGCTTTTTGGTTTGTTTTAGTGTTAACTGTGATAACATTTTCATATTTACCATTTTTAAACAGCAACTTTAGTGTTCTTCTGTACAAATATATTGCATTCTGTTTTGCTGTTTCCCTGTCTTGCCATTTATGTTTTTTTGTTTTTTTAGTATTGTTATAAGTAATGTCACTGTGAACATTTTATACTATCCTTTTGTGTTTCCCTTTTGGCCTGTCATTTTGCTATTTGTTCCCAACAGTGGAATTCCTTAGGTCAGAGTCGCTTAATTTGTTAGGTTTTGGCTAACAGCTTACCAGAAAGATTGGGCCAGTTTTCGTGTGTGTGCTATGTGTTTATTATTCAGATCTCTCTGGCATGGCTGAAGAAAAGACTCCCCCCAGCATGGTGAGTAATCCAGGTGGCTGCAGTGACCCCCAGACCAGCCCAGAGATGAAGCCGCATTCTTACCTGGAAGCCATCAGGAGTGGCCTTGATGACTTGGAAGCCGGCAGCTCCTGCAGCAGCGAGCGGCAGCTGTGTCCCTATGCGGCCGTCGGGGAGTGCCGGTTTGGGGATGCCTGTATCTACCTGCACGGGGAAGTGTGTGACATCTGCAGGCTGCGAGTGCTGCACCCCTTCGATCCAGAGCAGAGGAAAGCTCATGAGAAGGTAAAGTTGTGAACCTTTGCATGAACTCATTTTAAGAAATCTGAAATGTACTTAACAGGATACTGAAGCCAGAAAAAGAAAATCTGAAATGTAACACTGAGAAGGGACCAAATGTGTAGGCACCCACAGTGGAAAAGGGCTCCCTCTCTGGAGAAGGTTGCCTGGTGTATTCCTAGTCAATGCTGACTCCATGGCAGGGCTGGGGGAGGAGCCACTCTCCATTGTCTTCCTGGGGAGCAGAAGCTTAGAGCTTTCTGCTTCGAGCACATGTGTGAGGTCTATGTGCTGTGAGCGAGGGCTTGTCTCACATATGGGCACACTTGCTCAAATGCCAGCACATAGCAGGAATTCAGGGTGAGCCTACAAAGGAACGAATTCACTAATTCGTTTTCCTGGGGAGAAGGTGCTACTGTTTACCTATGACTCCAAGCTGCCAGCGTCAAGCCTCACTAAGGAAGAGTCAGCGTTTCCGACACTGGCACGGCTCCGAGTGGGGGAGCTGGAAGACCAGGCTGGAGAAGAGCTGGAGACCAGGCTCCTGGTGCTTGTGGACTCTGCAGCCCCACAGCAGTTCTCTTAACTTTCTTGGGTCTCCATGGTCTTGGCTCTAAGTTGGAGGTGACCATGTCGTGTTAGGAAAGCAAGGGGATGCACCAATCTCCAATGACAGTTTGAATTCCTTTTATGGTCTGAGAGAGATCTTGATGTCCTGATCCAGGGGATGCTGGGCCCTGCTCACAGCAGCCGGAGACAGTGCTCCTTCCTGGTCTGGCCGTGGCGCTGTGGCTGCAGCCACTCCCAGGGTTCTCGGTGGCCAGAACCTGAGCTTCCTTCCCTCTCTCTGAATTCCAGATCTGCATGTCCACGTTCGAGCATGAGATGGAAAAGGCCTTTGCCTTCCAGGCAAGTCAGGACAAAGTTTGCAGCATCTGCATGGAAGTGATCCTTGAGAAGGCCACTGCCTCTGAGAGGAGATTTGGGATCCTCTCCAACTGCAATCACACGTACTGCCTGTCCTGCATCCGGCAGTGGCGGTGTGCCACGGAGTTTGAAAACCTAATCATTAAGTAAGTGCGGCCAGGGGTCTTCGCTGCAGGAGCTGGGGAGAATGTTGGATTTGGGACCTTCTTCCATCTACTTTTTTTTTTTTTTTTGAGACAGAGTCTCACTCTGTTGCCTGGGCTAGAGTGCCGTGGCGTCAGCCTAGCTCACAGCAACCTCAAAGTCCTGGGCTCAAGCAATCCTCCCGCCTCAGCCTCCCGAGTAGTTGGGACTACAGGCATGCGCCACTATGCCCGGCTAACTTTTTCTATATATGTTTAGTTGGCCAGTTAATTTCTTTCTATTTTTAGTAGAGACGGGGTCTCGCTCTTGCTTAGGCTGGTCTAGAACTCCTGACCTTGAGTGATCCACCCGCCTCGGCTTCCCAGAGTGCTAGGATTACAGGCGTGAGCCACCGCTCCTGGCCTTCCTTCCACTTTTAAGCCTTTCCTTGCCTCCAGAGGTGTTCAGATGCAGAGTAACTAGTGAGTCCTGGCCCCTGCCGCTGCACAAGCTTAGCAAGTCAGTTTTCCTTCCTGAGCCCAAATGCCTTGTCCTGTAAGAGATGGAAACGATTCCTACCAAGCTTCAGGGCGTTGGGAAAACCCAGCAGGGTCGTCTTTGTGAAAGATGTTGAATGGCCCTGGCCTGGTTTCCTCTCTCAGCCCTGCATTCTCATCCAGGGCTAGTAGGAACTAGTGGTCTGCCTTTAGGGCAATTGCCTGTTAACCTTTTTGAGCTTCATTTTTTTTTTCATCTAAAAAATATAGGACTATTTGAAGAGTAAATGGAATAATGCCTGTAAAACAGTTTGCATGAAGCTGGGGGCACGTGGGATGTGCTCCACATAGCCAACGAGGGATTCTCAGACTCTCCAGTGGGACGGGGGTTGTACTCACTCATCTCAGGAGGTGACTGTGTGCGTTGTGCTGTTAGGAGCTCTGCACAGCCATTAGCTCAGATCAGTTTCTGACCTCACGATCACCTCCTCATTTTTTTTTTTATTTTCAGTGATTTTTATTGGAATTTGTAACTTCATGACATATATGGAAATTAAAGTATTTTATTATTCTAGCTGAGATATTTCAAATTTCAACACTAAGATCCAAAGAATCACATGTTAAAGAAATTTATCAGATTCATCAAATCTTTCAAAGACACTGAAGTTATATAATCTCTTTTTCTTTATTGAATTTCCTCTGTCAACATCAGCTAAATGGCATTTTTTCCTTTATGACTGTCAGTTTGACCATTTTAACCTGAGCCATTCCATTTTGATTTGTTTCAAATCACAGGGTTCTGAGTAAGATTTTGACTTCTTTTTTTCCTTAAGCATAACTGCCTTGGATTTGGCTAAAGTTTCATATGAAGAGAGAGTTCCACTGCCTAGTATTCTGAAGTGTTGTAAATTCTCAGCTCAGACAAACCCATATTTAAATGTAAGAACAGGAAACCTTCCTATTTGGGAATTCAGGATTCTTGATTTCTAATATTTCTTGCTTCCTGCTGCTGCTCTATCCTCAATCACATAGGCTGCCTACAGATAGCCCCTCCCCTGCCCATGTAAGAATACAGGTCATACAGAACACATGATTACAATTTCCTGGAAAACCAACTTCCTTCTCTAATAGGCAATTAAGACATATGGGACATCTGTCAGCTTCACTGTACAGCAGACCAGTGGTAGCAGCAGCATCTCTATGTTCTTCTCCTTCCATATCTCCCATGTTTAGGGTATATACAGTTTTCTTCTTCATTTCTCCTTGGAAAAGGGTTTCTTCAGGCCCAGGTCGAGGCGCTTGGTCCCCACCGCAGGTCCCTAGGTCCGGCACTCTGCCGCCAGGTTCCCCAACGTGGACTCCTCTGTCGCTTCCAGGTGTTCCGCGCTTGGAGGTGTTGGGGGTGCCCGCCAGCGCTGCTGGCCCGCCGGGAGGCGGCGGTAAAGGGAGGGACCGGGTTGCCGCTGCTCCCGTCCCGTTGTCTAGCTTCCTCCCTCCCCTGCCCCCTCCTCTCTCCTCACTCAGTTTATAGATAGGAAACGGGCACGGAGAAGTCCGGTAACCTGCTAAGGTCACACATCCGTGTGGTAAAATAACCAACGGCTTCGTTGAGAGAAAAGTGCACAATTTAGTACATCACAGATTTAATCTAGCTTCTGTGTCTACAGATGTGCCCATTCTGGATATACCATAGAAATGGAATCATAGAATATGCGGCCTTTTGTTTGCTTTCACTTAGCCTGATGTCTTCAGGGTCTGTCTGTGCAGCGCATTCCTCTCGCGCCTGAGTGCCGCTCCCCTGCGCGGGCAGACCACAGTATTTTGATCCTTTCATCAAAAGGATCAGCTGGTGGACATTTGGGTTGTGTCCACTTTTTAGCTATTATGAATAATGCTGCTGTGAATATTCATGTACAAGATTTTGGGTGGACATATGTTTTTGTTTCTCTTGGGTGCACACCTAAGAGTAGGATTGCTGGCTTTTATGGTAACTCCACATTTAAATGAGGAGACACTGGGCTGTTTTCCAAACTGGCTGCACTATTTTGCATTCTTTTTTTTTTTTTTTTTTTTTTTTTGAGACAGAGTCTCGCTTAGTTGCCCAGGCTAGAGTGAGTGCCGTGGCATCAGCCTAGCTCACAGCAACCTCAAACTCCTGGGCTCAAGCAATCCTGCTGCCTTAGCCTCCCAAGTAGCTGGGACTACAGGCATGTGCCACCATGCCCGGCTAATTTTTTCTATATATATTAGTTGGCCAATTAATTTCTTTCTATATATAGTAGAGATGGGGTCTCGCTCTTGCTCAGGCTGGTCTCGAACT